>CAJUYG010002652.1:18256-39226 GCA_910591675.1 Galerucella calmariensis | reverse complement strand
ATAATCTTATTCAATTGCCAGATTCCCAAATCGCTATACAAATCCACTTACACTACACTGCCGAATTTTTCGCAGACACATAGTTTAACTACCGGAAATAATTTCGAAAATAGATATACACGTTCGAAAACTCGAAAATACACATATTTCCGTAAATAACGAATATATCTACACTCCCGACACGACCGTCCGGTTACTGAAAGCAAGATTCAACATTTATTGATTAGTCACACCATTCGGCATCAACATGTATTTGTCATCGATGTGAATTCAGTATACGTTGTTGGCCGCCGTATTCAAGAATATAAAGATTTTATATCGTTTTAGATATTTTTAGTATACAGGGAAAGTAGAAAAGTTCTAAAGTAATTCATAAATAAATTCCATTTCCGTCTAACTTCGGCGAGCAGTGTTTATATCGACAAAATAAACATTATAATTATATATATCCCTCCCTTACCAAGTTCAATGAACATAAATCGCCCAACATACTTATAAAGAAAGCATTTTTGGAAATATTAGGAAAAACACCATATGATGGAGTTCTCTACACAGACGCCTCAAAAACTTCTTTTGGTGTTGGCTGCTCCGTCACAACCAATCACGAACTAATAGGTTCCTATCGGTTGCCCTCAATATGTAGCGTTCACACTGGTGAGTTGTATAGCATCTTCCAAGCTTTCAAGCAAATCTCTTCTCCTGTCAAGCGCGTCGCCATTTGTACCGATTCACTTTCCTCAATTAATTCACTCAATACTATCTTTACTGACCATCCAATAGTTCAAAACATCCATGACATCTATCAAACTCTCTCAGCTCGTGATGTAACAGTTTGTCTTATCTGGCTCCCATCCCACATTGGAATTACTGGTAATGAAAACGCTGACCACCATGCTAAAGAAGCCTCTTCTTCCATCACCACAACAACGTTCCAGCTCCCAGATGACATAAAACTATTATTCAAAAAGTCCGTCAAGGAGTCCTGGCAAAATTTTTGGCACAACAGCAAAACAGCCCTTTACGATATACAACCATTAATCGGCTGTCTCTCTCCCTCGATTTCTTAACCAGGAGAGAAGCTGCTGTCATTAGACGATTGCGGATCAACCATACCAGATACACACATGGTTAGTTGATGTCTTCTGAAAACCTTCCCGTCTGCCGTCACTGCAATAGTGCTTTAACCGTTAAACATATTCTCACAGACTGCCAGGAATACACCATTACAAATAAGCGCCTAAACCTAAGACCAAACCTGAGAGAGCTTTTAAACTGCACCGCTGAAATCCCAAAGACATTGAAATTCCTCAAAACCACTAACCTCTACCACATAATATAAACTAGATTGATATTTTACATATTTCATGTTTTAAGATAGTGTATGTATTTATATATGTCTTTTTGTCTGTTATAAAGTGCCAATGGCGATAGTTGTCGAGGCACTTAAATTCTAATGAAAAAAATAATTATAAGGGATATCTGACTTCCATTCGTTGCTGTGATTCACGGAAAAAGAAGAGACTAACGAATATCTATCTTCTTCTTTTTCTTCATTCAGGGACTATTTACCAGGCTTCAATGAAAAAAAGAAGAAGTTAACACATATTCGTTAGTCTTTTCTTTTCCCGTGAATCACAGCAACAAATGGAGGTAAATTATCCCTCAAAATACATGTTCATTTTATCGATATAAACACTGCTCGCCAAAGTTATACTGAAAATGGAATTTACAATAACTATTCTGTTGTAAATTCTTATTAGAACATTTCAAAAAAATTTATTTATGAATTATTTTGGAACTTGTCTACTTTCCCTGTAAACTAAAATTATCAGAAACGATAGAAAGTCTTTTCAAAATCATTCATCTTTATATTCTTAAATACGGCGGTCAGTGTATATTCAATTCACATCGATGACAAATACTTGTTTATCTCGAACGGCGTGACTAATGATTAAATTTTAAATCTTTAAATCTAGCGAATTAATTTTTGAATCGGACGATCATGTCGTGCCTATGTTCGAAAATATTTTCGGTAGTGAAGTAAGTGTGTTCGAAATTTTCGGAAGTGTAGTGTGGTGTAGTTCGAATTTTTGGTCGTGATTTCCAAGGATTACAATTCTATATAGATATAAGGTAAGTCTTTATATTATTATCTGGTAGTTACTATATAAATAAACATTCTATTTCTTCATTTTTCATATATTCAAAAGTCCTAGTCAAAATATCTATATTTTACCAATATTATCGTTTCTTCAATAGCAATAAATGAATACTGGATATTTGAAACGGTGTTTATAATATTTTGAATCTTTTACGAATAATTTTTCACTGAGTTTAACCAATTCATAATTTATCAACAAATTGAGTAGGTACCTTCTTATCTGATTTTGAAATAGTCTAAAGCATTCACCAATAGATCTAAATTGTTCTAAATATCTTCTAAAAATTCCTTGTGGCATTACTTATTCTTTTCTCTCTTATTTTTTTGGGAATCAAACCACAATAATGTTTTTTATTTTTGGAACTTTAGTTCTCTACGCCAGGTTATGTTTGAGCGACCAGGGGTCGCGACGCAAAAGCTCTGACCGTTACGCGTTACGTTACGCTACGTTATGTTACGTTGCTTCGTTATGTGCCTTGCTTGCGTGCTTGTGCCTTCTTAGTCTCTCTCTCGTTTACGAAGCAGCGATTCATAATAATATGCTCCTGCCGGGATTCGAACCCGGGCCGCCCGCGTGCAATGCGAGCATTCTACCACTGAACCACCGATGCTATATTTAAATTTTATACAAAGCTGGTATTCGCAGTGCCGGTGATCTACTTGAATTTCTTCGGATCAATTTTTACTATTATTTCCATAATTTTTTTTGCGCGCTTAAGGGGTCTAGCACATTTACTTTTCGAAATACAGGGTGTTGAAATTTTGAATTTTTTGAATGTTTTAATTCGATAACTTTAAAATGGATGGATAAATTGATTTGACATTTGGCAGGTTGTTTTTAAATGTAAAAGGGCATATTTTGGAAGAAATTGTAGTTTGTGCAACTAGTGTGGATATGATGGCCATATCGCACGAGGACGAAGTTTGACGCCGTAGGCGGAGTGCTCAATGGTTCAAGTGCGATATGGACAATCCACACGAGTCGAGCAGCATATTTTTTCTACGACCCACTTGAGAAAAAATCTAGAAAATAAAAATTTCTATAAACTGTAATACTTATAACTTCATAAACATTTTACAATTCAATTTTATGTTTCCACTAATTTTGTGGTAAACGTACAGTTCTTGAATGACCAATTTGTATAATGCTACGGTTTCATTTTTTAAATATACGATGCTGTTATAAGTAGATGTTGCCAGTCGGACTCCCTCATGAAGGGTACCGTACCATTATCTATAATAATGAATATTCTGCTAAATATTTCAAACGTCTACCGGTTGTTGTTATTATTATCAAGCAGAATAATTATTTTTAAAAATAAAAGTAACAATTAAAAAAAAACTTTTTCACGGGAATCGAACCCGGGTCTACGGCGTGAGAGTCTGGATTGCTTACTACTCGACCACTGAGAAATATGAAAATTGTTTATCTGTAACGTCAGATGTACCTATTACATAATTTTATAAAATCTGAGGTCCTCTTAAATACCCATTTAATTCTGTTTTAAGCATTTGTTGGTAATTTGTTCGGATTATTTCTTTTAAGTTTATCTTTGTAAATGAATATTCTTGATCCAGTGCGCTTCTATGAGACACTTTTTTTGACAAGTTATTTTGACGTTTCTTTTAAATTGAAAAAAGATGAATGACGGATACTAAACTCGAATGCTGATTGGTGGATTTCATATACGTTCTAGGATGTATATGAAATCATATCCGTTTAGTTAACTGATGGCCCACATTTCCATTTTGTAAACTGTGCAGAATAGTAGTTTGTGCAACTAGTGTGGATATGGACAATCCACACGAGTCGAACATTATGTTTTTTCTACGATCCATTCAAGAAAAAGTCTAGAAAATAAACATTTGAACTACTGTAAAATGAATATAACTTGAAATTAAAAATGTTCAACAATTTTATTCATAATCGTACCAATTCAATTTTATGTCTTCACTAATTTTTTGTGATAAACGTACAGTTCTTAAATGTACAATTTGTACAATGCTACGGTTTCCCTTTTTAAATATACGATGCTGTTATAAGTAGATGTTGCCAGTCGGACTCCCCCATGAAGGGTACCGTACCATTATCTATAATAATGAATATTCTGCTAAATATTTCAAACGTCTACCTGTTGTCGTTATTAATATCAAGCAGAATAATTATTTAAAAATAAAATCAACAATTAAAAAAAAGTTGCTTCACGGGGAATCGAACCCGGGTCTACCGCGTGAGAGTCTGGTATGCTTACTACTCATCCACCAAAGAATATGAAAATCGTTTATCTATAACGTCAAATGTATTACATAATTTTTTCTTAAAAGGAACTAAAGTTCCTACCGTGTGTCCCGCGACACGTTCTACCTTTTTTATTTCGACATTTCGGTAGCGTTCTAGCTACCGTTGTCAAGATTCTAACTAGTAATGAAATAATTTTTGGTCCTTATCTGTCACAACGAAAAAAATTTGACGACTAGACAATCAATAGTACTTAGAAATTTAAGACTACTAAATTTTTCTGTATTTACCTTTCCAAGACATAGGATAACTATGTTGTTTCCTATGTTTTCCCAATATATTATCCTCTCTTTTTTCCCACTACTCCTACTACTTTTAGCAATAAATAAATACAGTTTATTTTAGTATATTAAAGTATAAGTGGATATTGAGGTCTTTAAAACACGCGCGATTTTTCGAGCACGACGGCGAAGTAAGTGTTTTGAAGACCGGTTATTCACGAATACTTTACGCTATTTTTTTTATTGGTGCACTTTGAAATTATAAATACTGGTCTATAACTACTACAACAACAAGAAATTCAAATCATAGATGGAAATAAGAACTAAATGTCAAATGGTTGAATTCGTGATGTATATGACGTATACCTTGCGTTGTCATGGAAATAAGAAAAGCATAAACCAATTTGTATTTTGATGGAAGTTCAACATTATTGAGTTCTGTGATTGTCAATAGTATTAATATAAATACCATTTCCTAAGATTTGAAAAATCGAAATATTAATATTTCAAACAATACCAACGGCACTTTCCATTTATAAAATAAATTTCCATTTATAAATTTGACATTGTTAAATATTGTTCGAATAAAAGTTTTAGACGTTACAAACTACTCCTGTCAGACTTCGTTTCTCGAGTTGTTGATGTTGCCACGGTAACTTTAAAACACACACGTGCGTTTTTGGAAGTTCAATTTAAACACGCTGAGGCGTGCTTTGAATAGATAAAATGGTTCACCAATGAAAAAAAAAATATTTTGATTCATTACAAATAATTTTTGTACAAAAAGTTTGACCAATTTATAATTTATCCACAAATTGAGTACTTATTTGATCAGTAGTTAAGACTGTTTACATAGTCAAAAGACCTAAGTAAGCTATATTGTTTTCCATATATCCTGAGTTTGAATTTATTAGTTCCTGTTTGTAAATTTTTATCACTACTACACTTCGCTAGTAAAGACAAGCTTCTGGCAGCATGCATCTGGTAGAAAATATCCTGTAAGCCGGTGGGGAATATTTTTCGTCGGTTATAGACTTTTTGACCGATTGATTATATTTTCTACTGGCTGGGGTCATCTTCCAGCCATGGGGGACAATCATCCATCCATAGGTAAGCTATGTCGTTCATCAATTTTCTAAATTTTGTCCTCCCTTTCTTTTACGAGATGGTTATTTCTCCAAAAGACATAGGTAAGCTATGTCCTTCCTCAATTTTCTACACATTGTCCTCCCTTTCTTTCACGAGTTGGTTATTTTTCAAAAGACATAGGTGAGCTGTGTCGTTCCCCATTTTTCTAAATATTGTACTACCTTTCCTATACTCCACATATACCAATTTGTTTGCTTACGATTGACTTTTTCCCTCACGGAAGCACGTAGTACCACACTGTGGGAAAGTGCTTCCGTTGCTCAACTTTTCAAAAGACATAGGTAAGCTATGTCGTTCCTAATTTTTCTGAATATTTTCCTCCCTTTCTTTTACGAGTTGTATGTCGTTTCTCATAATTTTGAATATTGCCCCCCTTTCTTGTAAGGGTTGGTTATTTTTCCAAATGACATAGGTAAGCTATGTCGTTCCTCATTTTCCTGAATACTGTCCTCCACTTTTTTCACAAGTTGGTTATTTTTCCAAAACACATAGATCAGCTATGTCGTTCCTCATTTTCTACCTACTGTCCTCCATTTTTTTCACGAGTTATTTATTTTATCAAAAAGACATAGGTAAGCTATGTCGTTCCTCATTTTCCTGAACACTGTCCTCCACTTCTTTCACAAGTTGGTTATTTGAAAAAAAGACATAGGTAAGCTATGTCGTTCCTCATTTTCCTGAATACTGTCCTCCATTTCTTTTACGATTTACTTATTATATCAAAAAGACATAGGTAAGCTATGTCGTTCCTCATTTTTCTGATTACTGTCCTCCATTTCTTTTACGAGTTGGTTATTTTTCTAAAGACATAGGTAAGCTAGGTCGTTCCTCATTTTCCTAAATACTGTCCTCCATTTCTTTACGAGTTGGTTGACATTGTCCTTCCTTTCTTTTACGAGATGGTTACTTCTCCAAAAGACATAGGTAAGCTATGTCCTTCCTCAATTTTCTAAACATTGTTCTCCCTTTCTTTCACGAGATGGCTATTTTCTCAAATGACAAAGGTATAAGCTGTGTCGTTCCTTATTTTTCTAAACATTGTCCTGCCTCTCTTATACTCCACATATAGCAACTTGTTTGCTTACGATTGACTTTTTCCTTCACGGAAGCACGTAGTACCACACTGTGGGAAAGTGCTCGTTCCTAGGTTGTCGGTAAGCCTCGTTTCCAAAGCAAGCAGTCATCCGTAGGGGGCGAGTGCGCGAAGTGTTTTCCGTTGCTCAACTTTTCAAAAGACATAGGTAAGCTATGTCGTTCCTAATTTTTCTGAATATTGTTCTCCCTTTCCTTTACGAGTTGTATGTCATTCCTCATAATTTTGAATATTGTCCTTCCTTTCTTTTACGAGTTGGTTATTTTTCCAAAAGACATAGGTAAGCTATGTCGTTCCTCATTTTCCTAAACACTGTCCTCCACTTCTTTCACAAGTTGGTTATTTAAGAAAAAATACATAGGTAAGCTATGTCGTTCCTCATTTTCCTAAACACTATCCTCCACTTCCTTCACAAGTTGGTTATTTAATAAAAAAGACATAGGTAAGCTATGTCGTTCCTCATTTTTCTGAATACTTTCCTTCATTTCTTTTACGAGTTATTTATTTTATCAAAAAAACTTATGTAAGCTATGTCGTTCCTCATTTTCCTAAATACTGTCCTTCATTTCTTTTACGAGTTGGTTATTTTTCTAAAGACATAGGTAAGCTAGGTCGTTCCTTATTTTCCCAAATACTGTCCTCCATTTCTTTACGAGTTGGTTAACATTGTTCTTCCTTTCTTTCACGAGATGGTTATTTATTCAAATGACATAGGTAAGCTGTGTCGTTCCTCATTTTTCTAAACATTGTCCTCCCTTTCTTTTACGAGATGGTTATTTTTTTAAATGACATATGTAAGCTGTGTCGTTCCTCATTTTTCTAAACTTTGTCCTGCCTTTCTTATACTCCACATATACCAACTTATTGACTTTTTCCTTCACGGAAGCACGTAGTACCACACTGTTGGAAAGTGCTCGTTCCTAGGTTGTCGGTAAGCTTCGTTTCCAAAGCGAGCAGTCATCCGTAAGGGGCGAGTGCGCGAAGTGTTTTCCGTTGCTCAACTTTTCAAAAGAAATGGGTAAGCTATGTCGTTCCTCATTTTCCTGAATACTGTCCTCCAATTCTTTTACGAGTTGGTTATTTTTCCAAAAGACATAGGTAAGCTTTGTCGTTCCTCATTGTTCTAAATATTGTACTCCCTTTCTTCCACAAGCTGGTTATTTTTCCAAAAGACATAGATAAGCCATGCCGTTCTCTCATTTTCCTGAATACTGTCCTCCATTTCTTTTACGATTTATCTATTATATCAAAAAGTCATAGGTAAGCTATGTCGTTCCTCAATTTTCCAAATATTGTCCTTTTCCCCTTTTTCATGCAAAATGGCTATACTTGACAGTTATGGACTAACAATTTATTTCAGCGCTTCCTTTTCAGCATACTCCTCTCTCTTACAGGCTTCAGAGATTCCATCGATTTGTTAAAGAATTTTTTAATTTTGTTTGAGTGTCTGTTACAGAAATATCATCAGCGATGGATATGTTCTACTAAATTTATACTCTGCATAGGTTTAGTATTTATTTTGCATGCTCAAGCTTGAGAGTAGTAGGGGTTGGTAAAGTAGTGGTGATATCAGAGTGTTGATATATTAATTTTAAGATATTTTTATACTGCGTAATTTGTGTTTTATATTTGTTATTTGCATTTATTTGTTACTGTTTGTATTTATTTGTTCCTGTTTGTATATTTTCATTAATGCACTTTGCTAGTAAAGACAAACTTCTGGCAGAGTGCAGAAAATATAAAACATCCTGTAAGCCGGTGGGGAATATTTTCCGTCGGTTGTAGATTTTCTGACCGATTGATTATATTTTCTACTAGCTGGGATCATCTTCCACTCATGGGTGACAAACTTCCATCTACGAAGGGCAAGGCTTTCAGCTTGAATTGTTCAACAAATTTAACAATTTCACTAGCAGTCCGATCTAAGGAGTTATAATATATGCTAACAATTCTAATACTAGAAGATATTCGATCCAAAAATTATCTGAACATCGGATAATTGACTGATTGCGATGACCTTTCTTTTATTTCACATATTTTCCAGGGCTCTTGTTTGCTAATAACACTTTAACTACTCATCATGTCGAGTTGATCTTCTTTATCCAAAATCAATTAGGCAATCCAGTGACCTGTCAAATAAAATTCAATATTATGGCGACACATGAAAAACAAATGGGATTTAATACATTGTAGACCGAGGATTTTGGTATACATAAGTGTTTATTTTGGAGAAAGGTGCTTTTATTTTGCTTTGGTGTCTCTATACCAATAATATACAATAAAAAGTTCAGTTTTATAAAACTTTTGAGCTGGGTATATCAATTCAGGACCAACTTTTGGTTGTGTACCTATATAAGAACATTATTTTTTTGTTAGTGGTTTTTAGACTATTATTTAATATTTACGGGTTAGTACACAATGACTAAAATATATACAATATTCTAATGAAAGTGAAACTTTTATGAAAGTCGGTTATGGGAGCCGTTCAAACCGAGACCAAGTAAGCTTTTTTAGGGTCCCAGCTGTTTTAAAGAACACATTTTTGGTGCACAAGAATGAATTAAGTAAGAAGAGTAGAGAAATGTGGTTAGCAGCAATCAATAGAGATGATTTAACAGAATTAAAAATCAAATATCAGGCTGTATAAAGCAGGCATTTTGTTCAGTTTTGTTCAATAACTATTAATAAAAACTAAGAAAAGTGATATATTCTAAATAAAAAATACTAATTAAATGAACAATATACTAAACA
Source organism: Galerucella calmariensis (assembly GCA_910591675.1). NCBI lineage: Eukaryota > Metazoa > Arthropoda > Insecta > Coleoptera > Chrysomelidae > Galerucella > Galerucella calmariensis. The sequence continues at coordinate 29,552 of CAJUYG010002652.1, read as the reverse complement.
CTGATAAAATATACTAAATTGAAGCAAAATATACTGATAAATTCGACTAAAAAGTCTTGAGCACTGTTTATGACTGAACAGTCAATACAAAACTAACCTATCTGTCTAAAATGTTTGCCCTGCACAGGCAGGAGGCACTCAAAATCTCCTAAAAAGAAGAATAGGTGATCCGGAACTAAATCGAATTTCGAATTCTTCGGAATTCTAGGGTAACGCAATTTATGCGTGTGTGGTATATCATACATGTTTTCAAACAACTCAACCTACATAAAGAACATTTTCATTAAATAGGTAATACAAGAGATTCAAAGCTTTTTGTTCTTGTATATTATAAGTATAGGTACTTTTAATGTACTGTGGAATGTTTTTTCTTCAACGCTCACTACAGCATTGCCTCCTATATGTTAAAAGTGATTTTACATTTTAGTTTTTAATGGAACACACTATTTCTTTATAACTCCACTATATTAATTTTCTAGTAGAGTTGACAATTGTTTCGATTCATCATTTTATATTATCGTCACATTTTATTTTCTACTTAGAAAGCGTCATGTCGAAAACTACAGCTTAAAATATATATATTTCCAAATTTCTTTGACTTCGCGAGAATTACCTTTTTTAAAAAGAGGCACCCGATTATGAGAGCATCATTTGAAAGAGTACGTTTTGACAGTACTTTGCGTTTCTGTTTAACAGATGTAAAAAAAAGATAACTAGTCTACTTATAAAGTTTTCCCTCTTGACAACAGCGCAAAATCTCCTTGTATGTCATTGGCTCTAGCCTACCACAGTCTACGACAGGAATTCAAATTTCAATATTTTTTTCATTTTTATTTGAAATCGTAGAGTGTCGTTATCAGTTGCAAATACTTAGTTGAGACGCAATATATCTTGTGAAATTTTCAGTAGTAATATCCTTAGGGTCTTGATAATACCGAGATAATTTTGTCATAGAGAATGCTGAAAGCGTGTTGCTTGAGAGGGCTATTATCTTTGAGCAGCACGCTTGAAGGATTCTCTACGACAAAATTTTGAGTATTCATCAAGACCCGAGGAGTATTCGATAAGATAATTTTTTTCTTTGTAGATATCAAAAAATTGATTGTCAATCTAACGTTTAATAATTTATTAGTTATAATCAAACAAATATAATTCATTTTTATTCAAAACTACAGTTGTGAAAAGTACTTCTTCTTCTTCTTCTTCTTCTCCAATTTTGTTGGGCTCGGTATTACCATGCACCCAGTGTCGTGATGTGGGCATCACTTCTTCTTTGTTGGAAAATACGAATATTTGTTAATTTAATGTATTCCACTGGAAATTTAGAACAAACCAATTATAAATGCAGGAATTATAATTTCAAGTTGCTGCACACTAAGAAGTCCATTAAAGCTCGCATAGAGGTTAAGCATGTGGAGTGTATAATGTTATTTATGGAAACAGGACCGGTGTTAATACTGCCAAGCAAGACTTTATACAAATTGCTACATCTAAAATCATTCACTTCACAGTCTAGGAATATATGATTGACATCCCCCTCTTTACCACAGGTGCCATAAGGATCTTCCTTCACTCCAATACGATGTAGGTGCACTGGGGAGCAGCAATGCCCGCTTCGAAGTCTGCACATCACAGTGACGAAGGCTCTCGAACTGTTTTTAAGAAATTGAAGCCATGGCCTTCTATATGGATTATAATGGATACTGGCATAAAAATTCCCTCTACATACGGACATACTTCTCCATTTCCTCTCCCAGGAAATCCATAAGTTATTCTTAAGATACGGTATGAATTCTCTATAGTCGACTTTGGAGAAGGTAGGTTTGTAGTCTCTTCCATCATTAGCTAATTTATCAGCAGTATCATTACCTGTTATATCGGTGTGACTTGGAATCCAGACAAATTCTATGTCTCGTTGCCTGGCGTGAGCTGTCCATAGAATTTCCTTCGTTAGCAAGGTAATTTGGTCTGTCTTGCCAGATAGTCCCTGAGACGTAATTCTATTTAATGCACTGAGGGAATCTGAGAAAATAATGTAATTGTTCAGTTGTAACGTGTCTATTAAGTTTTAAGGCACTATATATGGCGTATACTTCCGCTGTGCAAATGCTAAATTCATTTGGGCAACCCATAGATATTGAGATCTTTGCATCTTTGGAGTAAACCCCGATACCCACTCTACCATCTTGAGATTTTGACACATCTGTGAATATTTTGTAAACAGAATCACCCCATTTATTTGAAACTTTTTGGACAAAATCCCATTTATTCATTTTGTCCTTCTCCAATTTCAAATCTATTACTTTAGTACTTAAATATTAAGATTCCAATGAGAATGAATAGCAAGGTAATTTAGTGTGTTTCAATAATCTGCCAGCAATAACAGACACAATGTCAAAGGCCTCTATCAATGGAGGAGTAACCTTTCTCTCCCATATGTTAATTTTATCATTATAATCAATGTAGAAATCGGAAACTAGATTATATACCTTGCTCTTCGTGAGGGAAGCATTTTTTAATAAAAACTTTGTAGCCAACCAAGTCCTGCGATGACCTAGATCCCATTCTCCAGCCTCTGATAATATTATATTTATGGGGGTGGATTTCATTAATCCTAAACTAAGTCTAATAGCCTGATACTGTACTCTATCCAGCTTCTCCAAATCTGTTTTGCAAACCCCCCATGAGAAGATTATTGACCCAAAGTCCAAGTGGCTACGTACCAAGGCTTCGTAGAATGTCAACATAGTAATAGGGTGAGACCCCCACCAAGTTTTTGCAATGTAACTCAATATGTTAATTGCTTTGATGGCTTTGTTTTTGATTTTATCAATATGACTTTTCCAAGATAACCTATGGTCAAAGTTGACCCCCAGATATGTCATGGAATTAACCCATTCCACAACTTCATTATTATATATATATATTATGTTAGGGCGTGCAACTGACTTATTGCTCTTTTGGCATAAAATAGCTTTAGATTTATTAGCACTAATGCTCAATTTGTGGTAGTCCATCCATTGTTTAATTTCTACCAAGGACCTGTTTATGCAAAAAGACATATTTACAATATCATTCCCCTTATGGAGTAACAGAATATCATCTGCGAATTGTATTAAGGAGACATCCGGTGGGATTATCTCAATAAGCGAGTTTACATAAATATTGGAAAGTAGAGGGGAAAGGGGGGATCCCTGTGGAATGCCTTTACTTGTTATGCCTGGTCCAGCTAGTGTTCACCTAGGTATATCCTTAACCCAAATCTCTCTATTAAAATACAATTTTACTATGATATTACAGATATCAAAAGGAACTTTATATTGTTTTAGTTTAGAGTAAAGCATTTCAATGTCGACATTGTCGTAGGCAGAAGCAACATCTATCAGGACACCTAACATTTTATTTTTATTTGAAATTTGTAAAGCAGCTTCACAGGATATGATTGCCAAATTTTCATAAATCCCCTTATTACGTCTGAAGCCTGCTTGGGCATCATGTAAAATTAATTTATTTTCAAACAACCATTCTAATCTATTTTTAATTAAACTTTTAAAAATCTTGCAGCAGCAATTAGACATGTTAATAGGTCTATAAGATCTAAAATCTACTGGGTCTTTATTGGGCTTTAATATGGGAACAATTAACTGCTGTTTCCACTGCGGGGGTATGTCAATTATACCTTTTAAAATACATATGGAAGCTTTTTTATCATTGAATAAGCAATATTATCTATACCTGGACAGGTATCTTTTTTTGATCTAAGAGTGACATATAGTTCATCCAAGCTAAATTCTGCTGACGACTCCCCTTCTGTTTCAAGTAATTGTTTGGTTTGAGCGGCCCTTTCCCACTCCTGACAGATGATTCAACAATTCATTAGCTATATTATTTTGAGGAGGCCATGAATGCTTTTACTTAAAACTACAGTTGTGAAAAGTACAATTGGTAAATTAATTGAATCGTTAGATGCAATACCAAATATTCGCGACATTTTTAATCCAGTTGTCAGTTTGACGTTTAATTAATTTTTAATAAAAAATAAACACCAAACTGAAAACACCACATGTAGGTATTATCGCTGTAATACAGCGGTGATTGGATGAAATTTGACACATGACTTGAAATTGAGTAATTTGATTGGTTACTATATTCAGTAAAAAATTATCGCTGTATACTTCAGAACTTTCAAAATGCCGATGTTTTTTCGTGTATCTAGGCATATTTTTGTATTATTTAGATAAATATAACAATATAATTAATATTCACTTCTCATAAATAATAAGTGACCGTAAGCAACAAAGTACACACCTGACAAGAACTGTCAGTGTGACAGTAGAAAAAGACGTAAGACACATTGCCGCTACGAAAGTTACGCCTTCATAGTATTTTAACCTCGCGATTGATAGGTTGCGCTAGCGCGTAATCTAAACACCAACCAATCAAATTTTTGTAAGTCAAAGATTAGGGTTAACGTTTGTAAAACATTCAAATGGTTCATTATTGTGATATTTTCATCAGGATAAATCACAGACCTGCCTTTTTTTCCATTTCTTCCTACGTAATGTGATAGAAGGAGGTTAACAATCGATGACGCACACCAAGAAGGGTATTATTTCAACTATACGTTTATATTCGATTCCCATTTCAAATTTAAATTGGAATTGCTTGACAGATGTGAAGTGCTGCCAGCATGTGCATTGATAGTTTGTTCCTGAAATAAATTTGCTCCTTGCCTTGAGAAATTTTTGTTCGTACGTTTGTTACCCCACTGACCATCCTGGAAGTTCTTCAACAGCTATGGACATGTCTCTTCAACTTTTGACAAGTTATCACTATATCTGACAAGCCAACGAGCGTAGTACATGAGATTGAATGGAAAGAAGATATTGGGTAATACGTACTTCGGGTCAAGTTCAAAATCGCACATGCGTATGCTTTTGCTGAACATCAGATGGTGGTCAATAAGATTTGTGTATATCATGTAGAATTGTGATGTTTTTCCAAGCAAATGAACCACTAGTGTCTGTCTATATTGTGGTATAACTCACTCTTTGAAGCTCAAATACTGAAGTGCTAGGTGCCGTAGCTCTACGCTGTCTATTTTATTCTCAATTAATCCGTGACACTGCAGTAAAGATGCATTTAGAATTTTTAGCAAATATAAATCCTCACCGCAATTATCTGTTGTATTTATTTAAATGATTTTGCACATTTTACCAGTTAATGAATTAGGCCTATAGGACTTGGGAGAGGTTAGTGGTTGATTGGGTACTTTGAAGGGAGTTGGGATGGATAGTCGCCAGAGGCTTGGAAACATGTCGAAGGTCCAAATAAAGTTGAACAGTTCCAAGAGTTTGTGTTTTCCTGAGATATTAAGTTTTCCAAGGAAAATATAAGGAAGATCCTCAGGACCATGATCTATGATTATAAAGATGTTTATTCGCAGTCACTCAATATGACTCCACAGCTTGAATTTGAAAATGTGATTTGTTTTGAACACAAATGAGTATTTTCACTATTATACAAATAATGTAGTGAAGTTCAAGTTATTTGTAAAGGTTTATGAAGATATATCACAAATTCGATATTCGTTATTTCTTCTGCTTTTAATATTTTTTTATTTCAAATTTTGTTCGACCAATTCTTGCTCTCGTAATAAATAACTATTATGATAATCTTTAACATTTTCATAATTAATTACTTATTAATTAACGATTTCCATTTTTATATTCAGGTCATTTAAACTCCAATTTCAAGATTTCGCGCTGGGAGAAAGGTAGTGAAAAATAAAAAATACCACCCTGTAGGGGGAATGTTTCGCAACAAAAAAGGTTTTCTGCGTTTCTCTCGCCCGAACCATGGTTTGTCCGGAAAAAGTTCGGTAAACTAAGTATGTGTTTCGCATCCGCGCGACTCTTATTTTCTGAAGCGCGGCGGAGTACATTATAAACTATAGTAAAGTTATAATGTAGATATAAATAATTGTGATAGGGCGTTTTGAAGAGGGAAGTGTCAGCTTTAAGATGGCATTTTTTTGTCATAGCACATTATCATTTTTAGCAAATTACTCATATATAATATAAATATTATATTCTAATAAAAAACCAGGTATCTCAATAAAAAATATATTATATAATGAGGTGGCATTGAAACAATTTTTCAAAGGATGGAAACTGTTATTTAGGCGGTCTATTCCATGAATAAAATTTACAGATAATTAATTTTTCCTAATTACGAAATACGGCACTTTTCATTATCTTGTAAATTTTAGGAATCTTGAATTTACAAGAAAATATATACAGTGCTATTAAAAAAGTCCTCTCCCCCCCTCGTATCTTTTGAACGGCTACACTTACATTAATAAAATTTGGAGGGTGAGAATAAAGTATAGTAAACTTCTCTACGAATGGTTACAGGTGACGTAATAGTAATAGATGACGTCACAGTGCCACTCTGGCCAATAATTTTAAATAGGATCTTATGGCAAGTGATATCTCGTTTGAAAGGCATTGACATTGGCTACATAGCCATATTAATTTTGTTTGGGTTCAATAAATTGAATAAATACCAAAATTATTATTTCACATTTAAATATTGAAGATTTTTCAGTCCGCCTCTGGTTAGTTGTCAAAAAAATTGACGTTTTTAATTCAATAGTATTTGTTGTTTTGCAAAGTTTTTCTAAATAGCTTAAATATTTAATTTTATTATTGTTTAACGAAACTTTTAAGAGTTTACATAGGCAAAATGGTAGGTACTCAAGCCGACAAAGTAGCAGCTATCTTAATAATTGGTGAATCTAGAAAGAATCTTCATGAAGCGGAACGTTTATTTAATGAGAGATACCCAGATCGCCCTAACCCGAGAACTATTTGAGGGAGCTTCTTCACAAGTTTGAAGCAAGAGTTAGTGTTCAAGATGCCAAACGATCTGGTCGACCAACATTTAGTGATGATAAAAAAATTGATATAGTTGCTGAAATGGTAGTAAACCTTACTTCCTCTTCAACTAGAAATGCGTCTATCTGTGAAGTAAGTAAAAGTACAGTACAAAGAGTGTTGGCTAAAAATAAATTTCAACCATACAAGTTAAAAATGGTGCACACCTTTTGGATGACGACCCCGACAGAAGACTCGAGACAAATAAAATTAGTCAAAACCCACATTACACAAAAACAATTTGTTTTAGTGACGAAAGTACTTTTGCCTCAATGGAAATGTGAATACACAAAATGTAAGGTATTGGAGTGACACAAATCCTCACTCCTTTCTTGAACAACATACCCAATTTCCAGAAAAATTCAATGTTTGGGCAGGTATTTTGGGAAACCACATAGTTGGTCCTGTCTTCCTAAATTCAAATTTAAGCGGTGAAGTGTATCTGGAGATGTTACAAAATGCAATTGAGCCGTTAATTCTTGAAATTCTGGCAGATAATCCAGATGAATTCGGCCATCTGGAAATAACATTTGAACAGGATGGTGCTCCTACACACTATTATGGTGCAGTAAGACGTTACCTGGATGAAGAATATCGAGGTAGATGGATCGGCCAACGAGGTCCTATAGAATGGCCACCTCGGTCACCAGATCTGACCCCATTAGATTTTTTTCTATGGGGGTACTTGAAATCCAAGGTTTATACTACGGCACCAGATAGCATTGGCGTTTTGAAAGAAAGAATTATTGAAGAATGCAATGCAATTTCAGCTGACACATTTGAACGAGTACGACAAGGGTTTAGTAATAGGATGTATAGGATGTAATTTAAGAAAATAATCTCAATAATTTTGGTATTTATTTAATTTATCCGTCAAAATTAGTTTAAACCCAAACAAAATTAATATGGCTATGTAGCCAATGTCAATGCCTTTCAAACGAGATATCACTTGCCATTCGTAGAGAAGTTTACAATACTTTATTTGTAGTGTAGGCGTTTGAAAGATACGAGGGGGGGGAGGGGACTTTTGAATAGCACTGTACATATATCGAGTACTGTAACTTTAATAATACTGGAGTAATTTTAATGGGGTTTGCGTGGAAATGTTGGGAAACTTCTAAGATCAAGAATATATAAGCACAAAATTAATTATTTCTCATACGTTTTTGGATTCAATGATTTTTTGTATTATATGCGAGAATAGCAATTTTTATAGATTCGGGTAGGAATCTTCTTTATTTTTCCAAAATTAAAATTTGATATTCCTGTAATATTAAGATTAACATTCAATAAACAAAATGTATATAGTGGAAAGGTATGAAAGATGATTAAAATATAATTTCAAGATATAATTTTTCGCATACCTTTTTCCAATAAAAAAATGTGAAAATTAATTTTTTACCTTTTATTTTTTATTTACAACCTCAACTCTCACCAAAGATTGAAAAAAAATCTGATTGAATATATATATTTTTTTCCGCAATTCAGGAAGTAGGTCTTCCGCCATGCAACAGAGTCGCGCGAATGCGGAACACATACAGTTGTCAGAACCAAACATGAGCCCCGGAAAATATGCGAACTAAAATAAGGTCATCGAAAGCAGCCAATCAAGAGCCAATGTTAACGATTGTCCATTAGTAATTGTTAAGTATAATCGAAATAATATCACCGAGAGATTTCATCAACATACATCATTTTATTCATTCTGTATCAGTGTTGTCAATGCTAGGATGATTATCCGATTTTTGGGGATTTTTCATATTGACTGGGGTCGAAGACTTTATTTAGATAACCAATATGTCCTTTTGGTAATTTTAACATACGTACATTCTTGTTTACAACAACTAAATATATAAGATTTAGCTAATTGGTGGTGGTAAAGTGTATATTCCAATATAACACTCATGCACTTTAACTTTCGGCTGTTAAGAAAAATGAACACTGGAAAAAATTACATTTCTAAATATACCAAATAGGTCACACTATTAATTTGAATTAAACAAAAAGTTAACAGACGGCATTCGACGGCTCTATTCCAAAAGATCCTGATGTGTAAGCAGATAGATGAAGGAATGGGCTACATAAACATAGTTCATATTATGTTGCTTCCATAGAAACTTGACCCTTTTTTTTCATGACATTACTACAGAGTCATTTAATTTGAGAATATAGACATTTAGGGCAAACGGTAGTTTTATTTCTGGTCCAATATAAATTTTTTTATTAATATGAGTTACATTTTTAGCAAGTCTGACTTTATTTACATATCTCTTAACAGTTGACATTTATGGTATCGATATTTGGTTATCGATTCAAAATATCGAATTGTTACTACAAAAATACAACTACAGCGACATGAACACGCCCACCAGGGCTCACGTTTGCTTCTGCCAACTGTACTTAGTTTACCGAATTTTTTCCAGACAAACCATTGATCGGACTTTTTTATTTCAAATCACTTCCCCTACACAGTGGTATTTTTAATTCTTCTCCACCTTCCTCCCAGCGTGAAATATTGAAGAATTTAAAAAAAAAACGTTTTTTTATTTTTTTTATAATTTGGGAAATCGATAGACTGGTAAACTTTTTTTCATGTTAATCTACATACTTCAAGGTATTTATAAAAAAAAATCAGCCGCATTGTAATTACTTGTGCTTTTGGTCTAAAATGACCCATAACGACTTGCCAGTAAAGGAATGCAGTAGAAAAATCAATAAGTCAGTTTGATTTTTTCACTTGCTGTCATAGTAAAAATGGATCTAATTCCACTAGCCAAGAGCTTGGTGTACTTCGCTGATCCCATCTCAACTACCCTGTAAAAAACTACTCTACAAAATCCAACTGAACCCGAGTCTGGGGACCATAGCCTATTGTGGTACTTAGGTATTGCTAACTCTGGGAAACTCAGACGTTATTTTAAGAGAATTTTTTTTTGTTTGATTATGACCAGGGAGAGACTCCATTAGCCGAATATGTTTTAGTTCATTTATTCATTATTTTTTTTCATTAAAGAAGAGTAAGTATGGCCCCTACCAACCAATTTTTTTTTTTCAATACATGATCTATTGTACAATATAATACATATGTAGTAGGTAATATAACTTATAATTTCTTTTTTTTTCTTTTTTTCCATTTATATTTTTTGTCTTTTCCAGTATATATGTTTTTTTTCTCCTTCTCTTTTCTCTTTTTTTTTATATTGATTTGAGGATTAGACAAGGACACATGCCACGCTTAGGGGCCTATTACAGCGTTTTTAATACATCACTGGAAGGCCTCGGATAGAAAGGGTTACAGTTGGGATAAAACATAGGATTACTTACAATGATTTGTTACAATTAACAACATGTTTATACAATAAATTATACATAAATATATCCGATGATTGTACTAATTGCTGTAAGTTAAATGGTCTTACCAATTTAATTCTTGAAGAGTAAATATAATTATACAAAACATCTAAGAATTTTGAATATTTTTTTCCTCATTTAGGTTACAGTTCCATACTATGTGTTCCAGAGATCCTTCTTCTCCACATTCACACAGAGATCTATCTGACATTTTCATTTTTTGTTTATAAACAGGTGTTAAACAATGATTAAATCGAATTCTGCAAATTGTTGATATAGCTTTTTTATGGAAATTTGTTCTCTTGAACCAAGGTGTTGAACAGTTAGTTGAATAGTTTTATAGTAAAGACCTTTCTGGGATGTATTAAATAATTGTTGCCATTTCTGCATTACACTTTTCTTGATCAGTGGATAAAGATCTTCAACTGGACATTTATATCCCCCATTATACATATATTCTTTATAATTTTTTGCGGCTTCATCGACTATTTCATTATAGTTTATTCCTCAATGTGCCTTAATCCAACATAATGAAATATTCACTCCTCTGGATGACAATTTGGAGATAAGGTGTATAATTTCGACTACTATGTAACTGAGACTTCCTTTAAATATTTTTGTGATGTTTTGGATCGAAACAATTGCACTTTTGGAGTCTGAAAATATAATATCTGTCGATTATTTCCTCTAAAGAATTGATATATTCAAGAGCTTCTAGAATCGCAATTAGTTCAGCAGAAAATATTGATAGTTTGTTGTTTATTTTTATTCCTAAAGACTTCCCTTTATTCGGATCATACAGTGCTACTGAAACATTCATTTGAGTTTTTGATGCATCTGTAAAAATAAAATAACATTCAGGGAAAAACTCTTCAACATCATATAGGAACATACTATTTCTTATTGCAAATGGGAACTTAGAGTTATCTCTTAGATAATACACATTCGCAGGTTGAGAGGATTTAATTTAACTTTATAACATCAACCTTGTTTTATAGATAGTCACA
>CAJUYG010002652.1:0-18156 GCA_910591675.1 Galerucella calmariensis | reverse complement strand
CTTCGAAGTTACCAAATGAAAATTGATTTTTTCAAATATTTCGACAGTTGTTCGACATATTATAATGAAAGTTGACCAGTGGCTTTTTCATAATTAGAGCAAAAAAGATTAAGGAATTATTGCGATCCCCTAAAACCCCCCAAAATTTTTCTGTACGTTACAATTCAATGCTTATTGTGGCACCATTATTGAAACACATTATTTTTGAAACTTTTTTGCCCCCTAGTACTTTTTACAATTATCAGTTTTTATCGAGATACGGCCTATTTTTCATTATGCTTCAAAAATTTCGAGTTTAATGAAAAATAGGCCGTATCTCCATAAAAACTGATAATGACTATTTTATGACCTGCCTCTTTGTTACACCAGTTTGACTGTCACTGTCACTTTTGAGGTTGAAATTTTTTTGATTTTCGAGTTTGTTAGATTTGTTTATACAATGAAACTGGAAGGTAAAGTGAAAGTTGTATCATTATCAATAGCAGCCTTAGGCATAGTGTTATACCGAAAAATAATCCAAGCTAAACAAGATAGTAAAAAAAGCAGGAGAGAATATGGTCTAGGGGATGGATCAAGAAAAGAAACCAACTAACCCATGCTGCTGGTGGAGCTAATAACAATATTGATTTGATGAAATATGAGCTTGTCCCAGAAAACCCTCATGGTTTTAAAAATTATATGCGAATGGATGCAGCAACATTTAATCTCCTAGTTAGTATATACGAGTACGTATATATAGTAAAGTAAATATATATACATATTATATAGTACTTCAAAGGATCGATATAAATCTATTAACAATGAGGTAGCACTAATTGTCCAGGCCATATTGTCCTCTACAAAAACTAAACACTAAATTATACCTATAAAACGAATAAAACTAAGAAAGAAAAAGTCCGCAATCGTCACTTCGTGGTCAAAAAGCTTGCAAGTTATTTGCAAGTATTTGTAAACATGGTTGGGAAGAGGGGCATAAAATTCAATGGAATTCGACAAAAATAATATTGAAAGAGCCCAATAATAAAAGACAAAAAATGGAAGAAAGTGCTTTGAAACAACTAAATGCAGATAAATGTGTAGCTAGTATCTCAGCCGAATATAGTCAAATTTGGTTACCAATGTTAGAAAGAGAACTTTCCAATAATCAATTTCCTGCGTTATCAGGATAGCATCATAAGTTTTTATCCAGGTTTTCTTATGATTTATCATTGGAATAGTTGTTAATCGATACACACTTCAATACACAAAATCACCAAACTGAGTTATACATGTTTTGAAAACAAAAATGATCATACACAAAAATGTAACAACAAACGCGTTTTATTAACAACATTTCCAAAATAACTAAAAAAAGCGCTATCCCAATAAAAACCGTTCCTGGAATGTGCACTCCACTGGATTCCATTTCTAGTAGACTATCATATCGTTAGAATGTCATAAAATAAAATATTTTATTTCACATTTTACCGGAGGTGTGATCTACTATGAATGGACCTTAATAAAATTTGACAACAAAGTTTTGTAGTCTTAAACTTCAAAATATTATTGATTGTCTAGTTTTCATATTTTTTCGTTGTGTCAGATAGGGACCAAAAATTATTTTATTAATTTTATTACTAGTTAATCTTGACAACGGTAGCTGGAACGCTACCGAAACGTCGAAATAAAAAATAAAAAGCAATATTGTGGTTTGATTCCCAAAAGAATAAGAGAAAAAAGAATAAGTAATGCCACAAGGAACTTACAGAAGATAAATTGTTTCAATTTACAAACAGCTGTTGTTTATTTGGACGCATTTTCTGGAGCGGATTTGCAGTGACCAATGAAAATGCTAGTTTCATCAATTAGGAGCGCTCCTAAATCCATCAAACTAGCAACTTCAGATTGATGACGTCATTTTACAGTTTGTTCAAACTATATAGATGACTGCCAAACTGAAGCAAATTTGATGCTAATTTGATCGTGTGACAATCTACATTTTGCCCATCAAATTGGTGACGTCATTTTACAGTTTGATCAAACTAGTTGACAGCCGAACTAAAGCTAATTTGATGGTAATTTGATCGTGTAACACAGCGCTAACAATAAAGTGTGAAATCTCAAAATTGAATTTTGAGATTTTAAAATTTCAAAACTCCGGTTGTTGTGACCATATATTTTTCCTTTTTTTAGATGAATTTTGAGATTTTAAAATTTCAAAACTTTGGTTGATGTGACCATATATTTTCCCTTTTTTTAGATAATCGTATGTATCTTGAATTTGTCCGTGGTTTGTATAATTACACCACTTAACAATAAGACAGTAATGTCTCATCTGTTCCAAAGGGAATGCCTTCAATTTATTTTTGAATAAAATGAGTTTGATACAGTCAGGGATACAATCATAGATTTTCCGGGGCTAGGGATGAGAATGATCTTTGACTAAAGGATTTCATTATGTCGGAACAATACAGTGGTGTTTTTTCTCAGTTTTATAATTATCTGAAGATAGATTACTTTAATCCTTCATGGCGTGGTTTTTTATATTTCAAGTCAAAAATGCTACTTTACCTATATAATCGATCTAAAGAATAGGTACGAGGATTAAACAATCTTTTTTGAATAATTTTTGGATGAATAAATTTGAGTTTTTAGAGCACTCCTCCATGCCATCTAGCAGTTATGCACTTTGTAAGATATTTCAATTTATAGAGAATGAATTTAGGTTTTTGTATCACGTATTCAATGTGAAAATTTCACTTTAACGATAATACGATGATAGTTTGGTATTTTGACGATTTTTCAAAAAATTTCTTTTTCATTGCAATCGATCTGAATTTTTATATTGAAATAGTCCACAATATGTGCATTAAAAGTTTCTAGAAATCAACACTGGTGGGTATACAGAGGGTTGAAATTTATTTTTGGCAATTTTTAGCGATTTTTTTTCGAAAAAATATTCGTTTTCCTGCAGATCCATGTTATTGCTATTACTTACAGTAGATACATGAGAGGGCGATCATATTTTGCATTCGAACCAACTATTCAAATTTAAATATTTGGAAGATACTGGGCGATAAAAATATATTTTGAATTTCGAAAAAGTATATTCCTCCGTGTAATCAGCTCTTACCAATATATTCAGCTGATTTTTCGAAATACGGGGTGTTAAAGTTATGAAAAATTGAATGTTTTGATTCGATAACTTGAAAATGGCTGAATAAATTGATTTGATAGTGTTTTAGATGCATTGCTGTTTCACAAACTAGTTCCTGTTACATTATCTGACTATCAGTAGTTTGGTGATTATTGAAAAAAAAATACAATAAAAAGATTTTTTTCATTTCAATATTGAAAAGTGATTTTGCAAACTTTATGAAAACATTAAATATCTTGAAAACTGGAAATTTTTGGATATGTGAGGGTTGGATGTTTTTCACGTGAGAACCATCGAGAAATACAAAATAAAATGAAAATAGCGTCAAATGCCAGTGGCGTGAAAAATGGGAAGGGAAAGTTAACATATTCTTTCAAATGTGCACCACTGGATCATCGGTTTTCCAGAAGATTAGTGCGGGGTCCTTTATCGTGAGTATTTTATTATCAAACCAGCTTTTTATTGATTTTAAATCAATAACTGCTTCTATTTTCAATTAATAGCCTCTAGCAGTATCATCAGCGAACCCAATTATATGCCCAGCACTGCACAATGGAAATAGACCATTAATATAAAGATTGAAAGAAGACAGGACCTAAGATTGTTCCCTCTGTGGTACTCCATAAAATATACGTTTTTGTCCACTCGTTTGCCCGGCAATCCTCACTACCTGCTTTCTTTGCCATTTGTCTCCATTTTTTTATACTGGTTCTACTACTGTTTTTTGAAGAATTTCGGCCATATCTCTTCTTCTATAATACACAAATTGAGAATATATACTAGATGATCTAATATAAATGATGAAATTGCTTTAAAGAACTCTGCATCCATCTCATCAAAACCACTTGCCTTTTTGATTTTCAATTCCTCAATTGATGCCTCTATTTCACATCTATTTGTGCGAAGAAGCATTCTCATATATCTTTCAAGAGTTTTTTATAATTTGTCTAGCTAACTTTTCGCCCATATCTGAAAGTGCTTGGTTGAATTCATTTGCAATGTCAGTTGGATAAGACAGTTCATTTCCCATTTAATCTTCACTAGCTTCAAGAGTTAATTCTTATTTCATTCAAATTTTCCACTAAGCTCCATAATTTTTTGTTAGTATCAATAAAATGAGAAACTATACCTAAATGCATATGTATGTACAACAAATTCAAAAAATGTGTTTTGGCCAATGATACCAATAAAGGGACTACCATAGTATATTCACAAGGTCATAAAAGGGCAGAAAATGAGCTGCACTCGCTTCGCTACCATTAAATAAAATATGTGTAGACAGTACAACATCCGAATGGATTTCGGAACTGCTCACCACTAGACTTGCGGAGACGAGGACGAGCAAAGACATTGTCTCCATCTGTACAACCAGAAAATATCCACATGGAGGAGTAGCATCCTCATTAATGTGGAGCCTGACGGTGGACGAACTTCTTTGTGGTTTCAGTTACCTCGGAATATCCTGCCCAGAATGTGCCGATGGAATTGACATAACAACCAAGGGCAAATTCGGAAAAACCTTTGTGACATCGTGTGGGCGAGTAGAACTTTACATCATCCCCACTAAAACCATCTTAATAGCCTTTACTGAGGAAAGAAAACTAAATCTCAAAACCATTGAACTTGATATAAGCGAGGTTGAATGAAGAAGTCAAGAAGTCAAGTATCTTGGCTCTAGACTGTAATCTCCTGTGGAATAAACACGAAAGGAGATTATGTACAAAGCAGAAATGGCTATATGGGCGTGCAGGAACCAGGCAGGAAGAAATTGGGACTGTATCCAAAAAATCTTTAGCTGGATGAACACTGCCATAATAAGACCAATAATCACTTAAGGAGCCATTGCGTGGAGTAGTACAACTAGCTTGATGACGACGAGATAAAACCTCTCCAATACTCTAGCCTGTATATGAAAGTGATTCTCAACCTCACACTACTGCGTATGGTGGTGGAAAGTGTGAAGTGTGAAAAGATCAGAAACCTGGGCATGCCCACAAGATTGTTTGATGAGAAAGGATAACTTCAAAGAAATTCGTTACGGAGTAAAGCAACAAGAAGGAATGGGATCCAAATACCATTACCAAACTTGTGTACCATTCAATGGTACACAGACAGCTCGCAAGCAATAGAAGGGATAGGAGTGTACGAGCTGGAACCAAGCACTCTGGAAGCTTGTGAAAAACATCTTTCAAGCGGAAATTCACGCCACAAGGAAGTGTGCCCAGTTCAATATTGCCAAAGAATATAGTAGACAAACGATTATCATGATGTCGGATACTCAAGCAGCCATTGAAGTACTGGTGTGGGAATGCCTAAGCATACTCAATAAACTAGGCAAGAACAATATAGTTACCTTACTGTGGATTCCATGACACAATAGGAGAGAATGAAATGAAAAAGCGGATGGAGTAGCAAAAAGGAGGACTGAAACTCCCTTTTGAGGGCCGGAACCCTTTTGCGGTATTAGCTTCAATATAATATTGGAAGAAATAGGCAAAGTCGAAGAAAAGAGATCTGACCATTGGAAAGATCTAGTAGGGCTTAGACTCTGATGGGTGACTACAACCCGTTGAGGTCAAATGAATGTAAAGTTACACTAAGAGTTTTAACAAGGGATCCTAACGGGACATTGTCGCCTGGAAGGGCATCTGAAAAAGCTCAAAATAATCGACGAAGCAAAGTGTAGATTCCGTGACATGAAAGAAAAAACTTCCATCCATATATAGTTTGGCAAATTCATCTGAAACAATCCTATGGTTAAGTTGAGAAATATGATAAAAAATATTGCGGTTTACTCTCCTCAAAATAATTAATAAAAATAATAATACAAGCTCTTCACCTGCTCCAATACATTTTTTTCAGCTGGTCTAACAATAATATCGCATGATAAGAGCATAGTCTAGCTTCTTCCGCGATATTGTCTTCCCGAATCATACTTTTTCATCTCAAGAAACCCAAATATTCACCTAAATTAATGCTAACAATATAAAGTGCTTATTATTGTTTTCTTATTGGAGCTCATGTTTATTCACGATATTGACCACAGTTGAACACAACAGCCATGGAATATTTGGTCAAAATCAACACAAACATCTGTCAAGAAATGTGAACCTTCAATATAAATGGTGTAGTTACATTTTCTTGAAAATGAGGAATTACAGAAATTAACCCCATTTTTAAAATATATATATATATATATATATTATCAAAAACCCAATTACCATAGTATATGGTGTAGGGCATACTTTTACAATTATACTTATTCCAACTAGGTACATCGCATTATGCTTAAGACATATATATCAATTTTTTCATCGATGCTCTGGTCCAGATAGAATTTTATTCATGTACAAATTTAGCCCATTGTTTTTCATCTCTTGCCATTGTTTTTGCTTCTGTCCATGTTTCACATTTCCTTACAGTATGCCTATCATAACACCATCCCATGTTTGTTTTGGTCTTCCCATTGTTTTGAATACATTCAACTTCGTTTTCTTGGAAATTTCTTTTTTATTTATAAATGTCGAATTCATCCTGTGATAAAGTTTCATTGGTTTTTGTACTCTATTGGTAATTTCGACTTCCTGCGTTCCATTTTCTACTATTTCTACCCCCAAGTATTTATTTTTTTTAACTTGCTCAATTTTTATTCCATCTAACTGTATATTTAAATGTTTTTGTTTTGGTCCTATAACCATAACTTTAGTTTTACTTTGGTTAACTGTCATTCCAAATTCTTCAGATATCGTGCTCCCTATTTCCATATTCGTTTGTAAATCTTTCTCTTTCCCTGCCATAATTATTAAATCATCTGCAAAAGCTGCTTCTGATATATCCATTCTTTCTAAATGTCTGTATCCAACGTGTAGTTTTGCCATTTTGGTCGACGATTTTTTAATTAGTTCATCAATAAAAATTGTAAATAATAATGGACTTAGTCCCCCTCCTTGCCTTAATCCTTCTTATGTTGAAAATGGTTCTGATGTTTTATTTTTGTATATTACACAATTTCTATTATTTTTGTAAATGTTTTTGATTATGTCTATTATTTTGTAGTTTACTCCCCTTCCTTCTAGTACTTTCCATAACTTCTCCCTTGGTACTTTGTCAAAAGCTTTTTCCATGTCTATGAATCCTATATATACCTTTTTTTCTTGTTGTGAGAACTTATCAATTATCTGTTTCCCCGTAAATATGTGGTCTTGAATGCTTCGACCTCTTCTAAATCCACTTTGCGATTCTTCGCGAGTATTTTCTATTATTGGTCTTAGCTTACTGTCTATAATCTTCTCGTATACTTTCCTAGCTGTACTGAGTAAATTTATTCCTTTATAATTATTGCTGTCTTGTCTATCTCTCTTTTTATTTATTGGAACTATTAAGGCTGTCTTCCAATCTTCTGGAATCTGTTCTTCCCTCCACGCAATGTTGTATATGCTCAATAATATTTTTGTTCCTGTTTCCCCTAAATTCTTGAACATTTCTGTTGTTAACTTATCAATTCCTGGAGATTTTCCATTTTTCAATTCATTTATTATTTCCTGTAATTTTTTTAGAGTTACAATGTCTTCATTTTCTATTATTGCATCCTTTTTTTTGTTAATGTCCTGAACTTTGCTGTCTGCTCCTAATAATTCCTCAAAATACTCTTTCCATCTATCAATTACTTCGTTTTCATTTCTTAGTATATCTCCTTTTTTATTTTTTGGAACTTTAGTTCTTTACGCCAGGTTATGTTTGAGCGACCAGGGGTCGCGACGCAAAAGATCTGACCGTTACGCGTTACGTTACGCTGCGTTATGTTACGTTGCTTCGTTATGTGTCTTGCTTGCGTGCTTGTGCCTCCTTAGTCTCTCTCTCGTTTACGAAGCAGCGATTCATAATAATAAATATGCTCCTACTGGGATTCGAACCCGGGCCGCCCGCGTGCAATGCGAGCATTCTAACCACTGAACCACCGATGCTATATTGAAATTCAATGCAAAGCTGGTATTCGCAGTGCTAGTGATCTACTTGAATTTGTTCGGATAAATTTTTACTATTATTTCCATAATTTTTTTTGCGCGATTAAGGGGTCTGGCTACTTTTCGAAATAGATGTATTACATAACTTTTGCTTAAAAGGTTCCTACCGTGTGTCCCGCGACACGTTCTACCTTTTTATCCATGTTTTTTCTTGCGTTTTTTTCCTTTCTTAATAACGTTTTCGATTTGATTTACTATTGCTTTCCATTTTTTCGCCAAATTCTTTCCACTGATTTCTTTTAGCTACTGCTACCATCTCTTCCACATTTTTCTTCCTATCTTTGTACATATCATAGTTTTCCGTTGTTTTGTTATTTAAGTACATATATTTTCCACGCTTCTCTTTTTAATTTCACTTCTATTTTAATTTCGTCCGTCCACCAAACTGTTTGTTTTTTCTTTTAGTTTTCTTGCTACAACCACATATTTCTTCAGCGGTTTCCGATACGGTTTTTTTAAAATAATCCCACATTTCCTCTTAATTATCATTTTTCATTACATCATAATTATTTGAGAGCTTCCCTGATAACGCTATTTTGTATTGCTCTGCCGTATCTTTGTTTTGGAGTTTGTATGATTTGACCGATTCATATTCTATGGTTCTTTCTAATTTTTGTTCATTATAGTTTGTAACTTCTACTTGTTCTCTTATTTTTGTTACAAGTAAATAGTGGTCACTTCCTATTTCTGATCCTCTTCTAACTCTGGTATCCAATACTTCCTTTTTATTTCTCTTTTCGACTAATATGTAATCTATTATTGACCTTTCATTTCTGCTTTCCATCACACGTGTATATTTATGTATGTCTTTATGTTGGAAAAATGTGTTAGTTACAATAAAATTGTGTAATATGCAAAAATCCAGCAGCCGCTCTCCATTATTATTCCTAAATGTTTCACCATGTTTTCCTATTACTGCTCTATAAATGTCATCTTTTGTTCCCACTCTGCTAATCAAATCTCCAAGTATAATTATTTTTCCTTTCGCATTCTCTGTAACCATAGTTAGATCTTCCCAAAACTTATCTTTATTTCCTACTGTATCGTCTTCATTTGGTCCATATACAATTATGTTTGAAATACGGCTTATAAACATTAATTTAACTACAATTGAAGTATTGTATATTCTCAAAGTTTGAATAAAATTGGTGTTATATTCAAATCCTCAGTGAATTTTGCATAGCATCTCAAATAATTAGGAAATAATTGAGTTAACTGTATAAACCCTCACTTCGTGGAATCTACTCATCATATGGTTTTAAATGAAACTAACTGTTTCTAAATGACTCCACAATATATTTGTAAAAATGTGTAAATTGCAAGTAAATTATTGACAATTGTTTCGATATAAATATTTATAATAATAATATAATGTCAATAATTTACTTGCAATTTACACATTTTTACAAATATATTGTGGAGTCATTTAGAAACAGTTAGTTTCATTTAAAACCATATAATTAGGAAATAATACCGCATTAAATGGACACACGTAGATGTACAGGGTTTCTCATTATATTTTGACCCCACTTATTATCATTAATTTCTAGAATACAGAAAAAGTTCCAAATGAAAGTTGTATCATTTTTTCTGTACCGACTAAAAATGTAGCAGCAGACTGCATTTTGAATAAAGGGAGTGCCCAATAAAATACATCTTAAATATTTCAAATGGGACAATGTCTGTATTCTTTTATAGTTTTGAGTAGCCCTGTATTTACTGTTCACAAATATAAAACATTGTTAAGAATTGGTTTTATTTTATAATGGCGTAAGGTACGGTGAAAAATAAATTCACATATAGTTCAAAAACAACTTTGTTTATGAAGTCAACATAATCAATAAACTACATTTGAGGTTAAAATTTCATGCGTCATTATTCACGTTAACTTTTTTCTCGTTAGTTCCTTATTTTTCATGAATTTTCCCACTCAACCCTATACTTATTTTCTTTTTTTTGTCGTGAATTTCATTTCCTACTTAAATATCTGATTTCTTAATTTTGTAATTTATTTTCTTTGAAACTGTATCCATGTGAAATTAGTAAATCCTAAGTAAAAACTGGTTTCAAATAGATCTTTGTGTATAAAGATGTTAAGTAGATCATTCATCATGTCATAAGACGCTGGGCGGTACAGGAAACCGTAACTACAAAGAGACACGAAACCATTATTCTCACTTGGTGGAATATTATGAGCTTGCTTTGGCATAGATAATAAAATATCAGTAGGGCCATTTGTGTTCTTTTAAGCAGTTGTTAACCATGGATCTTACATTTTAACATGTTATATATTATAGTTTTATTGGTTTTTGCTTGAACGAGCTTAATATTTTCCCCTTTATTTTTAGAGAAGACAAAATCACTGATGGTTTTATTGTGATTTCATTCATTTTATACAAAAGAGTTCATACCATTCCATGATCAACTTTTAATTGACTGCAATTGAAAATATAAATGTGGTTGTTACCAAGAGACCCTTTTATTTCATTAGCTATTTGAGATATTAAAAAAATATTATGCCAAAGTTTCAATAGGCCAAATGCAGTTTTCAAAAGTTCATTCAAAAATCACAAGAAGTATTGTAGCAATCTGTCACAAAACAGCAACCTAACTCTTTTTATGGGAGACCCTGTATATTCTTCTGCCTCTGTATTATCAAATATCGAACCAATTTCTTTCTTGAATACCATACTACAATAAAAACTAATAAAGTGTGCAATTTTTCAAACTTGTAGCTATGGGTTTTGTTAACTTTTGTGCTCTTTAGAATTATTCTAAATAAGTTAGCGACATCATGATCAAAGTTGCCGAAAAATAATCCAAATTACATTGAAAGTTAAGTAGTAGGGGAAGTGTGCCTTAGACGGCCCCCTGCCTATGATGTCCCACAACTTGTATTTTTGAAAATCGCGAGCCTGTCACTCAACTGACATATATAAGGCCTGTGCAACAAGTTGTTTTCTCAGTTGGCATCAACTTTCGTACGTGTGCAGATGGTTGGGACGAAGCGATAAAATAAAATCCACTTCGTTAAGTCTTGATCCAAAATTTTGTGTTGTACAAAAAATATATATTTTAGAAGTTTAGCAAACGAACGCTATTCATGTGTAAAGTAGTTTTGCATGTTGTCCTTCGTTTGCTGCATTCTGTTTTGAGTTGAAGTAAATAATTAATAAGTTAGAAGCTTTTAAGGATATATATGCTTATAAGCCTATGATGGGGGGTCCATCATTGCAATACAAAGTGCACTTCATTATTTTTAATATTTATAGGAATGGCTACCCAGAAACGGCAACAATGGGAGGAACGTGATATGCAGCAAGCCTTGCATAGTATAGAGAATAAAAGCATGGGATTCAAATTAGCAGCCAAAACTTTCAATGTTCCGAAATCAACACTCCGGAGACGTCATGCTAAACAGCAAGGAAGTTCCAAAGGTGATTTGGGAGGTCGAAGAACAACGTTCTCTGCACAAGTGGAAAAAGAAATGGTTGCCCATATTATTGACTTGGAAATACGATTTTTTGGCCTAACCAGTATGGAATTGCGTGAGCTCGTATTTGAAGTGGCGAAAAAAATAAATTCAAACATTCCTTCAATAGCGAAACTAAAATGGCTGGATGGATAAGAGACTTTCTAAGGCGTTATCCACAGTTGAGTTCAAGAACTCCAGAAAGCACATCGTTGTCCAGAGCACAGGCTTTTAATAAACCAAACATACGCGCTTATTTTATTGCGTTAAGTGAGATTTTAGACAAATACAGTTTTTCATCTGAGAACATATCATACAGGGTGGGGCAATCTTCTGACATAGGAGGATTACATCGTTGTGGTGAGAGATAGAACTTTATAATTTTGTGTGAGCTAATACAGTTACTGAGGGCACATTTTGAAAATACTTTCTATTCTACAGGGTGTTCCAAGACCACGTAGCAGCAAAAACTTACAGTTTTTTAAATGAACGTACTATATTTTGTTCAAGAATCGGAAAGATCTCACCGAGAGCGTTACAAAAATATAGCACTCTAATATATCATAAGGGTGTTTCACAAAGATATGGGCAATTATTAGCAAAAAAGACCTCCTCTTCAACACTCTGCAAAACAGTAAATTGGAATAAATCAACAGGTCTTTGTATTCAAATGTCATACACATATCTTTGGCTGTGCTCAGTATTAATTACTTTTTTTATCCTTGGCTTCTTTAATACAGGGTGAATCAGAACGCAAATCAAGCAATATCTAACTTTTTATATTGTTCTCTTCGATTCTGTTCTTTAAAAAAATATCAATCTTCTAATTTTTTTTGTTCCTTTTGTGTAATGAATGAAGTGATAAATTATTAAGGACCACTTAAATGTATGTAGGGCTAAGACGTCGGTAAGTAATTTACTAACTCAAGTAATTTACTTACCGACGTCTGAACGGTAAGTAAATCACTTACCAACGTGTTAGACTTAGAAACCGGTAAAAACAACCTACCGACCTGACAACCGATCCTGTAAGTAAACAGAAAAGATCGATCTAATCGCGCAAAAAAATATTTCTTCCAACATAATTCCTTTTTTCCTTCCTCTAATGGTAAAAGTAGAAGTAGATATTTCAGATGCATCCAAAATTACGATTAGAATGTATGCCTTAGAAATGTTAAAATTCACAAGATGTTGCATGTAAAAATTTAATACCATTTAATTTGTGTACGTAAAATACTTGTTTTTGACCATTATCATGAAATATCTACGATTTTCCATTAACTAATGCCCTAAGTTTACTACATCGTTTGAAAGTTTATTAATTGTACTAACAAATTGTAAAAAGACTTATAGGGTGATTCATTTGAAAATTTTGAGATATTGCTTGATTTGCGTTCTGATTCACCCTGTATTAAGAAGCCGCAGATAAAAAAGTAATTAATACTGAGCACAGCCAATGATATGTGTATGACATTTGAATACAAAGACCTGTTGATTTATTATAATTTACTGTTTTGCAGAGTGTTAAAGAGGAGATCTTTTTTGCTAATAATTGGCCATATCTTTGTATAACACCCTTATAATTTATTAGACTGCTATATTTTTGTGACGCTCTCGGTGAGATCTTTCCGATTCTTTAACAAAATATAGTACGTTCTATTTAAAAAAAATGTAAGCTTGTGCTGATACGTGGTTTTTGAACACCCTGTAGAATCGAAAGTATTTTCAAAATGTGCCCTCAGTAACTGTACCTATTAGCTCACACAAAATTATAAAGTTTTATCTCTCACCACAACGATGTAATCCTCCGATGTCAGATGATTGCCCCACCCTGTATAATATGGAAGAGTCAGGTTTAACGACGGTGCAAAAGAGGTCTCAAAAAATGTATGCGGCCAAGGGTCGTAAACAAGTGGGTGCTCTCAGCAGCTCTACGCGTGGTCAACATGTAACTGTTGTTTGTCCCATGAATGCTATTGGAACATACGAGTATATACCTCCTGCACTCATTTTTCCTCGACAAAAGTTGAAGGAGTAACTTATGAATGGTGCGCCTCCTGGAAGCATATCTTTTGCACAAGAAAAAGGTTGGATGACCTCAGACATTTTTTATAAATGGCTGCACCATTTCTCAAGGTATACGAAGGCTTCCAACGATAACAGGGTTTTATTACTACTAGACGGACATAGTAGTCACAAAGGACTTGAAGCTCTGGAGTTTGCCAAATCGAACGCCTTCAAGAAAACTGGAATACATCCTTTCAATCCAGATATATTTGAGGATTATATGTTTTCACCGTCATTGACCACCGATATGCAATTTCTGGACCACCAACGCCAGGAACTAGAAAATCAATCACGACAAGCAAAAGCTGACCGTCAATCAGGACAATCTAATCATAACTCATCACATCATTTAGACAGTGGTGAGCAACCAGGGACATCCAATCGTAATTTATCATCAGTCCTCGATATTTTCATTGAAGAAATTTGTCCTCCTCCTTCAGATTCACTGGTTGACGCCCAAGACACCGGAGATTGAATCGATGAAGGAAGCGATACGGGAAAAAGAAACCAAAATAAGAAAACAACGCGCCAGACAGGTGGAAAAAAACGTTTTTCCTCCAAGTCCACCACTGAACGTAGCCACAGCGGAAAGGAAAACGCATCTGAGGAAACAATGTGAAAGGATAGTGAAAAGGAATATTCACATTCAAGATAGTTCCGATCATAGATAATATAACACTGATAAATGGGAATCTGACCCGTGGCGATTCATATGACGAATTAATTTTACTAGTGGCGCCACCTTGAGAGTTGGAAAATGAAACTTTAACACATTTGACATGGTTGTGATCTCCGCTAACAGTGGAAAAAGAAGATTCCTGTAAATTTACAGTTTTTGGTGGCTGGCGCCATATTCAAAATTACTGTGATTTTATTTTTATTGCAATATGGCATTTATGGTCCATTATTTGATATTTCATTCAAAGTAACTCAACATTTTGATTGATATTACAATAATAACAATCAAATAGTCAGGTTAAATTAAATGAAATGTCAAAAATGGACCAAATAATGCCTGGAGTGGGAAAAATAAAGCAATAATCATCAAGTTTATATATTTTATTCAAAATAAAAAGTACACAGCCAATAAAACGATTTTTTAAGGTAAGAAGCATTAATAAGTTTAAAATTATTATCAGTGATCAGAGAACGACGCAAAGTACAACAAATAGTGAGACAGTGACCCTCTCACCTTTATTATTGAAATACAGAACAAGATGCATATTGTGGAGTACAAAAATAATTAAATATAATATGATGAAGTTGAAAAGTCACAAACACTGAAATAGGAGAAGGAGGTATTGTTTTCAAACAAATAACTTTTAGTAATTACATAATACACAAATATGAGAAGATGATTAAAAAATGGGCTAAAGAGGGAAATTATACAAAAAGGTACCAATAAAATAATGAATATACAAGGAACATAAAAGACAAAACCTATACTGACATATCTTTTGAATGATATTGACAAAAGACTGATCAAAATAACTCACAATGGTCTCCTATCTGGTCTTTTACGGCGTTTAAGATATTTATCATGGATTATTTGAAATAGAGGATCTCTGTTAATCACTCTCATGTCAATACCTTTCAAAACACGGTTCACTTCCTTAATATAATTGAAGAAGACAATGTTTATAATTATATCAAGCAAGTGATCCTGTCTGTCTCCCTTGTGTTTTGTGTGCTTCAAGTCTTTTCATGAGGGTCACTGTACTGTGGAAATTTTTCTTCGTTGCTGCTTCGGCTACTGCAAATAAAGAAAGTAATATGAGTAAATTGTCAAATGTACCTATTCCAAATATATTTATAAAGCATAACAATTTTTCATACAAATCACAAAATATTTTTTCCAGCAGCAACTGTTTCTGTGGGCAGATGTATAATAAGAAAAAAGAAAACAATAAACACATCCATCTACAGTTTGCTAATAACACAGCTAAGTAACTGAAAGTGCACACTATTTAAAAAACAATTTACAAGATTATGACTATCATTACTAATATATTATATTATGTAGTTACATTTGGATAATTTTAATCGGATAGCTCAAACACACACCTTGTGATTGTGAACAATTACATATTTGTTTCTTGAAACTACTTATCTTTGAGAAATGTTTGTAGATTTCTTCGAGAAATGATGGTTTTATCTCTTTTGATAGGTGGAGCAGTATCTGTAGACAATTTATTTATTTACTAATATAATACTTTAAAATATGTTATTCAGTTGGTTTTTGATGGGAATTGAACAAACCAAATGATACAACAAAAGGAACAGACAGAAGAAATTTTATTCTATACATACTATTGTATAAGTGCTTAATGCCCTGCAATCCTTCCTCCTCAAACATCTGGTTAGTGGATGGAATATCTATAACATAAACATTATGTGTTCATTTTTCCTTATATACATTGTACGACTGCAAAAATTATAGCATAACGAGTTACATAAAACTCATCAATTAAATTCCTCTCATAGGTTTTCCTTAGAGTTTTAACTTTCCCAAGTGGGGAATAATCAATTGGTGTTTGTATCATATCTACAGAATGTTTAAATGAGTAAAATTATTTCAAACTTATGACAATAAATACCTTTATTTTGCTCACGAGCTGTTACCTGTAAGGCACTATAGTGGGGAACAAAAAATGAGATCCCTCCTTTGGATTTTAATCGAAGAAACATACTCTTATTTAATAACATTCAATAAATATAATGTAGGTATAAAAAGATTTTAGTTTAAAGTTTAAAGCTGTATAAAAGAGTAACTACTTTAATATTTTGTCACTTTTTAGTTAATTAAACATGTTTTATATTATAAAAATGAAACTTACCTTGTGCACCTCACACTACAATCCTTATATAACTATGCATTTTGTTGCCATTGTCTATTGATATAAAAAAGCTCGTAAAAAAGTCCGCACTAAACTTACTTAACACACCCTGTCGATCTTAACAAAATATTACATACTTATATATACCGGGTGGTCCAATAAGCCGATCCCTCGGCTATATATCAGAAACTTTCATGTTATAACTTTGGGAGGAAAAATTCCTCAGGAAAAGTGAACAAGAGAAATTGCTGGAAATTACTTCCAAGTTTCTAGGTTAACCGCTAGGGTGCGTAACCTGTAAAGAAAAATTTAAAAACCAGTTTTTGGGGAAAAATGCCTAATTATACCCAGTGTTGAATAAGTAAACTAAAAAAAGGACTAAATTTCGCACAAATTTGTTCGAGTACTTTTTATTCTATTTTTCCAAATAAAAGGTGGGGTAGAGTGGGAGAGTGGGAAAGTGTTTGTGGATAAATACCTATAACTTTGGTTTGAATCAACCGATTTTAACGAAATTAGTGTCAATAGAAAGAGTGTAGATGAATTAATTCCATCTACTATAAAACAATGGCATTTAGTTTCAATTGTCATAGGTAGAGGGTACTTTCGAATGAAAAAAATTTGTTTTCTTGAAAAATGTTCAATGGAAATACCTAATTATTGTGAATTATAATGGAACTGGATTGAATTCTCAACAAAATGGCGCAGACCGCATGTTGATTGCTATTGTTGAAGTCAAGATATAAATAAAAACGCATAAACATAAGTGAAAGTATAGAGTATTTACTCACTCTGTATTATAACTTAAAATTAAATATGTAAAAGAAAGATCATACATAAATTTCGATCATTAAGACTTTATGTCCAATTAAATGCTGCTCCAATCTCAGATTACTGCAATTGTTAAATCTGCCAGAAGAACAACCGCATATCATGTCAAAAATTTTGTGGGTAGACGAGGCTACTCTTAATAGTGCGGGTGGTGTTAATCTGCATAATAGGCATCATTGGTCTGAAGAAAATCCGCACTGGCTAGAGGAAGTGCAGCTTCAAGATAGATAGAGTCCTGATGTTTGGTGTGGTATAGTTGACGGGAAGATCGCAGGTTAATATTTCTTGGAATTTAAAATGACATATTTGGATTTTCTGGATAATTGGTTGTCTGTTTTATTGGAAGATGTTTCCTTACAAACATAAGGCATGATATTACAGCATGACGGATGTCCTGCGCACTTTTCCAGACGAGTTAGAGATTATTTGAATTTGAGTTATTGAAATGGATGGATTGGAAGGGTAAGTATATTTTCAGGGCCAGCTAGATCTCCAGACTTAACATGTCTGGACTTCTATCTGTGGGGAAGAGTGAAGGATTTAGCGTACCAAACTCACCAACCAGTTTGGGTTTCAATTGAACAAGCTGTGTATAAATACTTTTAAGGCGTTTTAGGGAAGCTTTACCGATTGTTAAGCGTTAAATTAATGCTGTTGTTTCTTATAGTTTATATAATTTAAATATACCTCAGCCAACCGGTGAGTGTATAGCTATTATTACGCGCATGCGCCTGAGCTCAAGCGGTGTTGCTTATTCACTTATTTCTCATATCTCGTTAATAGCATGCA
>CAJUYG010002651.1:0-28994 GCA_910591675.1 Galerucella calmariensis | reverse complement strand
CTGTATCTGTATCTGTATCTGTATCTGTATCTGTATCTGTATCTGTAGAGTAGGGAGGGTGAGTGTAGGCTCACAGCACTTAGGCCACATGTGACCCATTGTACATTCTCCCGAGAAGTTGTCCTCCTTGGTCATCGTCCATCCTGTCCTTCCCAGGAAGGTGGAAAGGTCACTAGGAGACATCTTTATATCGGCAGGTGTAGACCAAGACTCTTCGAATACTTACTCTCTTATTGACGATAACTCCGGACACTCGCATAAGACATGTCAGACATTTTCATCTTCCTGTTCACACATCCTGCATAGAGGTGTGTCCACTAGCTCCATAGTATGGAGATGTTTACTTAGTTGACAGTGGCCAGTCAGAAATCCTACTGTTTAAGGTAGGTTTTTCCCGGTCATCGCCAAACATTTCTTCCCGCGCCAGCTTCCCAGGGTCGCCCAGGGTGATCCTGACAAGACTGCATCCTTTGATTCCATCCCATCTCTTGAGCATGGGTGTAATGCTTGGCTAGTTCTGCAATTGTCGAAGTCGTTAGGCCGTTGAAGGACACTTAATTATACGCCTTTGTACAAATCATTTCTATGTCTTGCAAGAGCTGCAGTGGGAGGTAACATTGAAAATGAGTTTGTGCGCATGGGGGCGGGCTCGCCATTACGTTTGGTACTTGCAGTACATAATTTAAATGTCCGTTTGAAGGGTATACTAACTTCTCCGCAACATTATAATGTATTATTCAAGCGTTCGTTTGGTTAAAGTATTACAAATACTTATAATAACTTGCCAGTTACAGTTAGATCTTCCAAATCATAGCAAACATTTTAGTTGAAACTACGCACATTTTCAACTACTACGCCTAATTTATCGTTTTTTAAATATTCGCGCATGTTATCAATTCAGCCCTCATCGTTACTTCTATTTATTATTCAAAATGGTTTACTCTTTTTATTGTATGTAAGATGTGAGCATCGACTTATTTATTGAAGGGATAGGTGGTAGAATAGACTCCCGCTTTCACGAGTGGGTGGTTTGAGCCTCGCCCGATTTTTTTTTTGTAGCCATAAAATTTTGTTGATAAACAGCTTTTTGATTATTATTATTATTAATATTTTGCGATAACTGCAATTTGAGGAATGACAGGACGATATTACTGACAACTTAAATTATAATTACTCAGGCATTAACTTTTTTAGAGATTTTCTAAATAACTGACGTTAAGATAAATCCGTCAGAACTTTGGGTACATGTGTCATTAAGAAATGCACTTTCTCCAATTGATAAAATATCAAATATTAAAAAGTGACTCTCACGGAAGCCTCTGGGTATTTATCTATCCACCGCCAACACTATTACAACATTTTTATTTGCCTAATTTAACGCTGGCTATTTACATAATAAGAACTTAGTGTCTCAATATCAAATCTTTCCTTCCATAAATATTCATCGGATTATTTTCAACTGAATCTTTTAGATATACAAATAGATTAGAAGTGTTTATTTACAAAATTGAGAAGTGGCAGGCAATTGAGATAAGTACCGTTTTGATGATTTCATTTATGATTTATTTTTCTAATGACAGTCAAGAAAAATTTATTGCTTTAAATTGTTAATGTAGGTGAATGTGTTGATTGCGTCCTATTATCGGAGGTGTGGAAACATAACGGATTTGACAAATTTTGTTGATTTCGTTAAGTGATCGCAGAGTAAATATTCGGAAGTGCTATAATTTTCAAACTGTCATTTTCTTCGCCATATTGATTGTTTAATAAAATTAATGACAAGATAATTTTATTCAAATTAAGGTATCAGGATAAAATAATGAAATAACGCATTACCATGAAATTAACATAACTCTACGATTATGCTTTCAGTACTGCTCAAACTGGCTCTCAAAGAATTATCCTTTGACCCTAATCACAATACATTTGGCGTGAAACTCCATAAACCCTATTCATGTCCCTGCTTACTTGTCTCTAAAAACTTAATGATTAGAGCAATCAATGTGCAAAATATGAAAGTCAGTGATCATATGAATGACTTACCAGGGCTAAGTTCGAGAACATCGCACTAATATGAAATTCACTTATTTTTGTGTCCGAGAACTCTTAAGCGTCTTCTTGTTGTGTACTCCCCCACAGTTCGAGAACTCCTTAGAGCGACGCTCAAATTACACCAGTCCCGACACGGTTAGAAATCGCACCTGTCAGTTTGGTTTGAATATTTTGTGGTTAGAATTCAGATTAGTATGTATGACTGTGTATGACTATGAATGTTTATTAAATTTTTAATTTAAAAATAAATTAATTTCCTTCTCCTATTCAAATATAAAATATCATTAAGCTTATTTGTGGTAGATTGGCGTGCCTAAAGGTTTTTTAAAATTTTTCTGTTTAAATCTCTTGGCGCTAGATTCATCAATGTTAGACCTAGGCTAGTTATAAATATTTTAAAATTCATCTGAAACTCTTTAAAAGTACTTATAACTGGGAATAACTCCTTCAAAGTAATCTTTACACCTTGGATGTGTTCTTTTCCGCAGCTGCAATTTTGACTCAATTTGGGATATTAAAGAGATTTACATATCATTATCCGACTCGCTTTCTAAGACGGAATGTACCTATCCCTTCAAGCAACTGTTTTCCCAATGTATGCGCAATCAATGCGGCACGTTTTTTATCCATATTATCTACTCTACATTTAAAATAGAAAAACTTAAAAGTTGAACAATAATATTTAAAAAAGTATAGATCGCCCACCCCCACCAATCAAGTGTATAATTTCAAACAGTGTGACGTTCTCGAACTCACCCCAGACTAATCTACTCAACTCAATCATTGCTATGTCAGTGTCAATAGAAGACACTGACAAATATATGGTAACATTGAACAATTATACCACAAATTCATCGGGGAAAGGACAATAATATCTACTCTAGGACAAGCTACTATCAAGGCAAGGATGGGTGGAGCATAGCCACAAACACTCTATGAGCCACTGCCTACAACAGACAAGCTGCACTGGATTAGATAGAGGTCAGCTAGCGTTGACAGTAGCAAGATCACGGTAGCCTGGACGCCAGAGCACAAAGGAAATAAGGGCAGTGAAAAGATGGATGAAATGGTCAGATAAGGCTCATTAACGCCAGTCATTCATTCCTACGTTTGGGTTGGGCTCAACAGCTCAGGCACTTGAACTGAATCTTTGTACCATTACCCATGTTATCTACCTACTTCCATTTCAGAAGCTTCGTGTCTTGTATATAGGCCACCAGTTTAACTGGAGGTATCTTCCGTCGCGGTGATGGTTGTATTATTTCCACTCCAAAGTTCGTGTAAGTTCTCACAGAAGCAGAGTATCTGAGTAGGTTCACTAACTTTGTCCATCCATCCTGTGTAGATGCTTCCTCAGGGTACAGTATCCAGTCACCAGGTCAGCAACTATCTTCAAATTTCTCTTACTCAGTTTCAACAACCTGGACAAGAGTTCCTTTTGTCTAACTTATTCAGTGAACTCTTAGTATGGAGGTGTCCTTGTGTCAACCTCCACTTGAGTTGGTGCTTCTTAATCCTTTGTGTACTGACGGTACTTTGAAGTACCAGTAAAATTTAGGACATTCAAATACCGCAGGGAGAATTTACTGAAATATTTATTTTATTTTCTGGTTTTAGCAGCAAAACCAATTTAGTAAAGACTCAAAAGGCATGGTTTTCAATAGAAATATATTCTTATAGGTTTTACAATAATGGTACCTACGAGTATTAAGCAATGATTGCCTAAACGGCCAAGTCTAACACTAGCAGGTGTAGAATAAATATATCGTCTTCTCTTATTTTGTGGAGTGCCCAGTGAATTTTGAGACATCTTATTATAGTTAACCAATCCTTACGATATCTCTCTACGGAAGGCTCTATATTTTCATTTTCTGCTTCGGAATCGCTGTTATTGTTCATATCTTTTTGAGAAATTTCATTGCCAACCACGCAGTTTCCTGTTTCAAAGGGAGGTAGTTGATGCTGAATCCATTCATCTGATACATCCTCGTCATCAGATTCAATATCTGTGTCCTGTTTTTTGTCCAGGTCCATCATTAACTTATCAATTTCCTCGTTATTTTCAAAAATTTCCAGTAATTCTTTCTCTGACAAGGGTTTTTGTACTTCCAGAGCTTCTCCCCATCCTACGACAACGAACAAAAATTATTACCTCATAAATCCCAACGGTACTCCTTAGTACCACTTATAAAAATCATATAAAATGTAATATATGCATCAATTCAATTGCCACTTTTTTATTTTCGACATAACAACTTACCATTATTGTTCGCAAAAATAACAAAAAACTCACTTCAAACGTAACTAGACAAATTGAAACAAGTTAAATCGCCTTGGTAACCACATTGGTTTGCAGACAATCGATTGTTGGCGGTATTTTCACTGACATGTCATGCGCAACGTTACCAATGTATTCGAGTAGATACTTACATAGGTCTTTCAAGTACCGACAGTGTTTAAGAACATTTCAATCGTAGGTTACGGAGATATTGGGGAATAAAGTCCTTGGACTTTTAAGTACCATTGGGAAAATGTCATCGCGTAAGAATTTAAGCCTTCGGTAGACAAAGGGTCTAGCCAGTACCCAACTTCCCCTCTCATGTAATCCTTTGTGATTCCATAAAACGTTTCCGGACCTATGATTCATTAGACTGGAATTACAAGACGTCGTAAGATAGACAATAAACAGCCACAAGAAATATGGTAGCACAGAAATCTCTGGAAATCTCAGGAACGAGACAGACGAACAAGTTATTAGAGGACATTTGTCAAATATGTGAAATATTTTGCGGAAAATATTTTATTTAAAATTCATTCGACTTAATTAAGAAGTTATATAATGCTTCATCACTACAAATACGAAGCTAGTTTCTTTTGATTTAAGTAGTTTGTTTTCAAGAATTTCACAACATTATTACATTTCGTGCTACCGTTATCATGAATAATTGAATTTCCGAAAAAAGTTTGATACTGTATAATGGATCTTCAAGGTCTCAGTGAAAGAACACATACACAGCTTCAGTATAATAATTTTACAAAATTCTCCATATCAATAGCTATATAGGGAAATCATTGAAATATGGTAAATTGCAAGAATGAATATTTCCTTCAACAAATTAATCTAAATTACCACTATGGGGGCGACCACTGTCATCTACCCATGACTAGGGATATTTTTTCAAATAGTTTATTATAGTGTCCAGGTATATGTTCACAGAAATGTAAATTCATAATTATACTGATTAAAAAAGTTGTTCCAGTAACAATCAACCGTATTGATGAATGGGTTAAAAGCTTGCGTGATGAAAATCAGTTTAGTATCCAACCTTGGAAATATATTTTTTATGTTTTTTACATTTGGAATGCTATAATTAGGGTATCCTAAAAGCAAAACGTCAATTTCCAATTAGTTGTGTTTATTGATTCGTTTTTGATATATGTTATATACCAGGCAAATCTGACAAATAAATAATCTACGTCTTAGACTAAACACGATTTCGTTTTCCTTCCAACCAATCCCAACAAAGCAACCAAAAAACAGTTTTCTAACTCATTTGAATGGAGGAATACGTTGACATTACGTCGTTATTTTTGTTCGAGTAAGATTTTACTTATCAGAATTATTCAACTATTAATTGAAATGCAAATTTAAATACTATATCATGTTTTAGGATGAGAACACAGAGCCAGATGCTGCAAATGCAATACGCATATATGCAGATGGCTCGAAAATGAAAGAAGGCTCAGGATGAGGAGTTTACTCGAGAGCACTAAGCCTAAGGATTGAGTGGGGAATGGGAAACAATACCAGCGAGGTTGGAGCAGAACTGGCTGGTATCTCAATTTCCTCAAAAAAACTAACCAGAAAAAAGTTTCTGGCAAAAACATAGCATTTTGCACTGATAGAAGACAAGTCCTATTAGCCTTGAACAGACAACGTGCTTTATCGAGGCTGGTACTAGAGTGCCACCAAGATTTAGCTAACGATTCGGCATATAACAATATTATCCTGAGGTGGGTTAAAGGGCACGACAGGAGTAAAGGTAATCGCATTGCCGATTCTTTAGCCAGAGAAGCGACTGGACCACAAATTTTAGGACCCAGTGTTACCTACGACCTAACGACTTCGACAATTGCAGAACTTGCCAAACGTTACTCCCATGCTCAATCCCTTAAGAGATGGGATGGAATCAAAGGATGCAGTCTTGCCAGGATCACCCTGGGCGACCCTGGAAAGCTGGCGCCGAAGAAATATTTGACGATGACCAACGCCAAACGTGATGAGAAGCCCGCCCCCATGCGCACAAACTCATTTTCAATGTTACCTCCCGCACTGCAGCTTTTGCAAGACAGAAATGCTTTGTACAAAGGCGAATAATTAAGTGTCCTTCAACGGCCTAACGACTTCGACAATTGCAGAACTGGCCAAAAGTTACACCCATGCTCAAGAGATGGGATGGAATCAAAGCATGCAGTCTTGTCAGGATCACCCTGGGTGACCCTGGGAAGCTGGCGCCGAAGAAATATTTGACGATGACCAAGAAAAACCCACGTTAAACAGTAGGATTTCTGACTGGTCACTGTCACCTAAGGAAACACCTCCATACTATGGGGCTAGTGGACATACCTCTATGCAGGATGTGTGAATAGGAAGATGAAACTGTCCGGCATGTCTTATGCGAGTGTCCGGAGTTATCGTCAATAAGAGAGTGTGTGTTCGGTGAGACTTGGCCTACACCTGCCGATATAAAGGAGATGTCTCCTAGTGACCTGTCCACCTTCCTGGGAAGGACAGGATGGACCATGACCTAGGACGACAACTTCGCGGGAGGATGTACAATAGGTCATATGTGGCCTAAGTGCTGTGAGCCTCCACTCACCCTCCCTACTCCACAGATACAGATGAGTCCTCTTCAGGGTTTGTTATAAATGCAAGATTTGAAGATGGAGGTAGGGACAGCTGTTCACTCATAAATTGGCCTGTCGATTAATTGGCACAATGTATTCCTGTTCCGATGTCAATTAAGATACAGGAAAACCACAGAAAACCTGCATCCATCATCCCTGATAAGAATAAAGGAATGGTGTTATGAAAACAGTACAAGGTGGGTTTGCTGGTAGCCTTAGAGACGATTCTCCTTCACTTTTTGAAATTGATTTGGAGGTCAGTCAATCATTCGGAAATTAAATATGTTTTTATCTACAATGGATATGACGAAAGAAAAACTGGAGGGTTGTTTATGGTAGTAGTGTTAAAATGACCACGCAGTGGTGTCATCCTGAATTTTGTTTTTTATTGCTTATGTTCCTCGGAATCTTGGAAAGGGCAGTGCAGTTGGAATTTATTCTAGACTAGTTAATTTGGTATCTAAGAATTTCGTTGGTATTTGGAACGTTGAAAGGCATCTTCGGACAGCAGTATTTGGGCGGAAGATTTCGGACTTTGAACTGAGACTTCTTCGTTGACCTGACTGGGCATAGATCCGCTGCGGGCAGAGGCGGCTGAAGAAGAGGAGACAGATGTGGAGGGAGATTTAACCGCTTGAGAATAAGAGTAAGGATAGATTGCAGGCTTCTATGGAATAATATGTACCGAGAGATTCGCTAGAAAGCTGCGAATTTACTCTTCTTTGGATTTTTAGAGTTCTAGAGCTAGATTTGTCGGAGTTAACAGAAGATTTTTTTGGAGATTGTGTGATCATAATCTTTGTTTCTTTTTGTCCTTGTTCGTGGTATGGTTGTCTAGTGGAAGTCTAGGATGGGTCGTTTTAGTATTTTCCGATGGAGAGATTTCTGAGAAGAAACCAGATTCTGGTGCAGTCGTTTTTGCTGTAGCTACTGACTGAAGCATTTTCCACCTCAGAAATTTGCGAACTATACCATGAGTCTGGGCTTAGATGTTTTGGATAGTTTCAAAGTTTCGCGAGAAAATAAATGAAAATTCCCATTTCTTGTATTCTTCTCTACTACTAATTACCAATATTTTAATCCCCTTTGACCGTTTAGAGTACACCCCCATAATGGCGCATTTCAAACGAAACAATGTTTTTATTTTTACAATTTCTTTTTATTCACGGAAGAATTGATATCGTGTATCTTATTATCTACATTTACTTCCTCGTTACAATCTAACATCTAGAATTTACGCTCGAATAAGTCCCACGTCATTTAAATAAATGTTTGTAATAAAAAAAAACAGCACATTGGTTGCAGTCAAAACCGGTTAAGGTATAATTAGATATTTTCAGAAAATACATTGTTGTGATATTTCGAGGAAATTATATAAAATCTTAAAGCCTTAGCATTGTAAATATTAAACATGTATGGTATTTAATAACATCGTTTAATAATCGAAAAAATAAATATATCTTCCTTTTAAAACATTTTAATTCCGTAATTATCCTGTTAATAAATTGAAATTATGTATTTTATAATTTAAATACACGTACTTCTATTATGGAGAACCTAATAAAAATTGCCGATCTCACTTTGAATATCTGGAAGTAACAGTGACTGATAAAAGCGATGAAGTTGTGGAAGTAGACAAGAGTATAATGAAAGCCAGAAGAGCTTTGGAAGTCCTATGAAATATAATTAAATCAAAATTATCACTAAGAACAACAAAGATCAGGCTATACAAAACAATTGATATTAAATAAATAGAATAAAAGTAAAATACAAAAATTTACGTAGGAATTGGGAGTACGGGGCAGTGGGGAAGAAGAACAAAAAAAGAAATCGAAGACATGTAAGGCACAAGTGAAATGCAAGCACAGCGTCTTCGATGGTTAGGCGAATGGTGTGTGAAGAACATGCTTCTTGGAGGTGAAGGAGGTGACGAAGAAGGGGCGACCTAGGAAGAAATTGATGGATGCTGTTAAAGAAAGAAGACTTGAAGCAGTTAGGAATAGAGGACTTGTAAAGGTTGACGAAAAAGTATGTTTTGTTTCTCTTTTCCGCATTCAATAAATAATCACTACATCCTTGAAGATTAGAACTACTTCAAATAATATTTTTTTTTGCAAAACATTATAAAGTTGTCATATTATTTACATAGATGCATAGTATTGTAAATTTAAAAAAAAATGGGATAGTTATCAATCTGTTTGCAATATTATCCAAATATTTACTTTTTACTTGATGTAATATTAAGCAAACAAAAAGATCGTTAAATATGTACATAATATTAAGAGGCTTTAAAACAATTTTATATTTTTATGAGTAGATACGACGGAAAAATTAAGAATGAGAAAAGAGGTAGAGACCTTCCGTGATACATAAAATGGGAATATTCTACATTTTTTTACCAATATTTATATTGTAGTTTATTTGATTGTTATCTTGAATTCGTTTAGTTTTACTGTTTAAATTAACGTTCCGATAAATATTTATGTGTGTTTTGTGCTAAAACAAGATTCGTGGGAACTTATTAGATAACTCGAATTTCACGAGGATCACTACCTGTCAATTCGAGAATTGAATAAATCCCACATGATGCTCACGCCAATTGGACAGTTTTCTGGAAAAGTTAATTCAGTAAGCTACTTTCTAAATATTTGAGTCTTTTCACAGTTCACTGTTGCTGAGAGTATATTATCTTGCTGTTGCTGGAAGTGCTCAAATAACCCTGTCAGTAAAATATCCCAATCCCTTAACTACATGGCGAGGGCGATAATTATTGACATCAAAGAAGCATTTGACAGTCACTACCAGCCTCCATTGGTTCAGTTTTCTCTTAAAAGGGCATAAAATCAACTATTACTGAATAATCTATGCCGCACTCACCAACAGAAGAGCAACAAATTTAGTTTTCTCCGATAACCGCTAATTTTCCCTTGATATATACAAAAAAGGTAGAACGTGTCGCGGGACACACGGTAGGAACTTTAGTTCCTTTTAAGCAAAAGTTAAGTAATACATCTGACGTTATAGATAAACAATTTGCATATTCTTTGGTGGTTGAGTAGTAAGCACACCAGACTCTCACGCGGTAGACCCGGGTTCGATTCCCCGCGAGGAATTTTATTTATTGTTAATTAAATTTTTAAATAATCATTCTGCTTGATATTAATAACGACAACAGGTAGACGTTTGAAATATTTAGCAGAATATTCATTATTATAGATAATGATACGGTACCCTTCATGAGGGAGTCCGACTGGCAACATCTACTTATAACAGCATCGTATATTTAAAAAGGGAAACCGTAGCATTATACAAATTGGACATTCAAGAACTGTACGTTTACCACAAAAAAATTAGTGGAAACATAAAATTGAATTGTTAAATTTTCAATTTGAAGTTATATTACAGTTTATAGAAATTTTTATTTTCTAGATTTTTTCTTAAGTGGGTCGTAGAAAAAATATGCTGTTCGACTCGTGTGGATTGTCCATATCGCACTTGAACGATTGAGCAGTCCACCTACGGCGTCGTGCTCAAACTTTGTCCCCGTGCGATATGGTCATCATATCCACACTAGTTGCACAAACTACTATTTCTATCAAAATATGCCCTTTTGCATTTGAAAACAATCTGCCAAATGGCAAATCAATTTATCCATCCATTTTAAAGTTATCGAATTAAAACATTCAAGTTTTCAAAATTTCAACACCCTGTATTTCGAAAAGTAAATGTGCTAGACCCCTTAATCGCGCAAGAAAACTGGATATAATAGTAAAAATGTATCCGAACAAATTCACAGTAGATGACCAGCACTGCGATTACCAGCTTTGCATAGAATTTTAATATAGCATCGGTGGTTCAGTGGCAGAATGCTCGCATTCAACGCGGGCGGCCTGGGTTCGAATCCCGGCCGGAGCATATGAATCGCTGCTTCGTAAACGAGAGAGAGACTAAGGAGAGAGCACAAGCACGCAAGCAAGGAACATAACGAAGCAACGTAACATAACGTAGCGTAACGTAACGCGTAACGGTCAGATCTTTTGCGTCGCGACCCCTGGTCGCTCAAACATAACCTGACGTAAAGAACTAAAGTTCCAAAAATAGTTTGTTTTCGAGCATCTTTATTATTAATAAACTGAAAATCAGATGATTTAACCACAGAGGCAGGGAACTTAAGACATTTATCAGTTGTCATCAGAGCTTTTTTCTTAAAAAAGTGTTACCAACCAATGTTTTACGAGCCTTTTAATTACACCTGTTGTATTATCTTCAACAACCGTCGCATAGCCGATATATGTGAAAGATTAACTGTCAAAATGACTCTAAATTCTAGTGGTTGCGCTCCAACTTTTAGAGAGTTAGAATCAATGATATCACAATGGGCATATGACACCGACGAGTACGTTAGGAATTTTTGGATTCAGAATGAAGAAATGAATAAAGTATTAATAGAAACTTACAATTGTAATGACAAGTTGTACCCTATTTCCAAATTTACTGTACTAGCTGAAGAATTTCAAGCCGTTACAGAAGCCATTATACGACATAATTACAATGCTTTAATGGAATTGGAAAATTTGGTGATGGGACTTGAAGAAAATGTTTTTTGCTGTTGTACGAAAATACCCTTGGATGGTTACAGGTAAATATGTAATATTAGATCTTCGAAAACATTTTTGTACTCACGTAATTAAGAAAAATACAAGCAAATATTGTATTTGATAATAGTATATTATACATCAAGGTGGTGGTGACTATTATTATTTACCGAGCAACAAGATTATTTCGCGAAGGGCTTTGCCCCGAGCTGAAAATGGTGCGAGGCTCATAAATGTCTTCACCATCGTGGTGTATATACAATTTTTTACACTACTAGCCAGATTTAAGACAAAAATTGAAAATAATGCACAAACGCAC
This sequence comes from Galerucella calmariensis, assembly GCA_910591675.1. Taxonomy (NCBI): domain Eukaryota; kingdom Metazoa; phylum Arthropoda; class Insecta; order Coleoptera; family Chrysomelidae; genus Galerucella; species Galerucella calmariensis. The sequence continues at coordinate 17,120 of CAJUYG010002651.1, read as the reverse complement.
CACGAGAAGCGTCAACATCGTCGTCTAACTGACAAGTACACTATAGTTAAAATAATACCCTTCTTGGTGTGCGTCATCGATTGTGACGTATATCCGGGTTTTCGGCATGTCGTTTATTTTATTTGCTATTTTGACATATAGCTAACCTTAAATTTGATAAATAAAATCATCAGGATTGTATTTAGCCAAATTCGAAAAGGCTATGCCATTAATAATTACCAGTTCATAATTGTGATATTTTGATTAGGATTAATCACAGACCTGCCTTTTTTTCTATTTCTTCCTACGTAATGTGTTAGAAAGACATTAACAATCGATGACGCACACCAAGAAGGGTATTATTTCAACTATATCAGTTTTCGATATAATGAATGCACTCGTTATGTCATCAGTCATGGCATTTTTATTCAAGTAACTCTATCTTGATAGGTAATTTCAAGCAGCAAATATGTTGAAGACAATCCTCTGGGTATACAAAACTATGTTGCACAAGTTTTTGTTGAACTACTACCTCTGGATTCTCAAAACATTCGAATTTGTCCATTACTGACCTAGGTTAACAATGGAAAAAATTATTAACTACTAATAGAGAAGTTTAACATTCCAGTTGGCTAAAAGATGGAATAATTGTCAACTTCATAGTTTGTAGTGGAAAGTAACTTCTTCACGTGTGTTGAAATGAAATGTATGTAAAATAATATTTTTTAGAAGAGACGTTTACGAAAATGTGGAATCTATATACGCAATTTTGACTAACCTGTCTCAAGCTCTATCGCTTTTGGAATCAAAAAATTGTCCCATGGATACTTTTCTGAAGGGCAACTTTTGTGACGTGGTGTGTGTTTTGAATATAGAACTCAAGCAGCTGCAAGACATTGAGATTAAAATAAGAGAAATAGAAAGCAAACTGAATGAGGCAAATTATAATTTTGCTAAATTTAAGTTTCTGTTCAAAAATCGGTTTGATTAATATTTTTTTTATTCGTATCACAAGAATTTTATGAATGTATATTTGAAAAATATATAATAATAATAGAAAAAAAAGCAAGAAAATGAATAAAAATCAATAATAATTACTTAATTGTTTATTATTCCAAGATAGATAATATAAAAAAATAACAGAGATGCTAATAACAGAAATCTTTAAAATGCACCTATTACCTAATTATTTAGAATACTCAAAATTCTTATTTTTATAGTGGAATTAACACTGCTACTAATTTCAGCAAAGGAAATACTCCGAACTGCTTCTCGAGTTCTATCTTGTGTGGCCAAGACCTTACAGTTTCATATTTTCACTTACGGTGAAGAATCAAAGATTTAGTTTTTACAACACGTAACTGCAGGAAGACTGGATTGTGCATGCGCATAGCAAACGATGACAAGAATATTGTATTATACTGATGATGATTTGATGATAAATATGTTTTGAATACTCAATGTTTGAGAAAACCAGTCAATTTTTATCAGAAAGTTGATATTGTCGAATTTCTTAAGGATCCTTAAGGTCTATCGTGCCCCGAAAAGTCTCAGAGAATAAGAAACATTCAAAGTAGTTTTTATCTTTGATAGAAATAATTTTGAATGAAATAGTTATTCATGTAATAAGAGCAAAAAGTGATACATTATTGCTTGAGAGTAATGGTAATGGTAATTACTCGAAAGCAATATGACAATCACTAAGAATCACTGAAATATTGATTTGATATAATTACCTATATAAGATACAGAGATTCTAATGAAATCACTTATTTTTATTTTACATGTGTGATTACATTTATTTTAGTAAAAATATAAGCACAAAATTTAACCATCCGCCATCTTATCTAAAACACCAATCAGAAGAGAGTGACGTCGTACTTTCGCAAATATCTATGATCCTAACATCTGTTTTGAATTTACTTTGTTGTTTGTTGGCTTTGCTTAGTTCATGTGTCGAGTGTTTGAAGTTTGACTCATAGAGAAATGTATAGTTTATTTCTTAATGTCTGACAGCACACTAGCCTCATTAAATATTCAAATAGAAATTTATCTTTTACAGAGTGATCCCAAGAATTTTACAAGTAAATACTAAAATTCTAATGCAAAACAAGTAGGTGTCTGTATTGGTTATCTATATCTACATCCCTGTTTCAGCTCAAAATACAATATGGTAATAAAACTGAACAATGCCAGATAAACGATAAATATTGCGGCAGTGGCGGAGATTACGATATTAGTTTATTCTGCTTATTTAATTAGATTCGGTCAACATTACAGTTGAAATAGAATTCATTTGTTCAGGCCTATTAACAAGTTACATTTTCATTTTTATTAAATTAAATTAATTAAAGAAAATATAGTTTAATATTCATAATTCAAATTTATTGACAATGAATTAATGTATGTCAAGTAAAGTAAACATACCATTTATAGGAAATATAAAATTCAATCTATAGTATCATCCTCTTCGCTGGCCATACAAGAATCATCCGAAGACTTGTCGAGAGAGATCATATCGGTTCTATAGTTTGTTCTATGAGGTTATCTAAAACCCACATTTTCTCTTCCTCTTTAATTACATGATTCACAGCATCTCTCCAGTTCTCTTCAGTTATTGTTGTCAATGAGTACTTCATTAGTTCACGAACATCTTTCATTTTAAATGTTTTATTATGTCTAGCTACATAACCTTTCATTTGGGCCCATATTAACTCTATCGCATTTAATTCACAATGGAATGGCGGCAAACGAAGCACTGTTATCCCACGATTCTTGGCTATTTCATCAATAAAAAACTTTTTGAATTGTAGCTTGTGATCTGAAGCAACCTTTAAAAGTTCTTTTTTCAACATATTATCTTCAAATGGTATATCTTTTACGATTAACCAGTTTCTAATATCAGCTTTTCTCCAAGAGGTAGATGGGAGATTTTCTGTTAATCGCGAATGATAAGTGGCATTGTCCATAACGATTACAGCATTATTTGGAATTATTCGACCATTTGTGTAAAATACTCTTCAAAAACATCTGCAGTCATTTCTTCATGATAGTCTTTGGTTGATGTTGACTGAAACTTCAGTAAACCTTCAACGAACCCTTGATTGCATCCAATATGCGTTATTATTAGTCGGCGACCTTTACCGATAGGAGTTTTCAGTCCAGTAGATAAACCTTCTATGAAAGCTTAACGACTGGTTTTAATACTTTTGTCCTGCCATATTTTTTTCACTGAATGTCCTTCATTGAGCCATGTCTCATCTAATTAGTCATTAGGACAATCCCTAGTAGGACCCTATTGTAATGTTTCTTGGAAATTATCAAGTTGTTTTAACTAACCGAATTTAGATTCATATCACCTTCATATATCAGATCGGGTATAAAATTAAATAGTAAATAAATTCCTTAGATGAACAGTGACGCTTATGGTTTACTACCTGACCAGCATCTGTGACCTTTTCGCGTGCTGTCAGACAATAAGAAGCAGACTATAATCTGTCTATGGTTTGACTTTGATGACTTTACCACAGGACACAGATCATGATAACCTATCGACACAGATCACCTATAAATGGTATTTACGAATGGATGATGTCATAGACAGACGCCATTACTATTCTTGCGTTTTGGCGTATAATTTAAAATGTGTTTTTCAAAGTTGAATTTTTTCTTTAAAAACTTTTTTTCTTACAGAAATACATCGTGGAGCAGTTTTTAAAAATCAGTCATCATGCCTATTGTATTGACAGTGACAGTGGCAGTGGCAGTGACAGTGACAGTGACATCATAGAGCAACCTGGCTAGAGACTGTTTTTGTCTTCTGAAAATCTTTTACAATCTAATAAATCGCTGTTTGTTAAGTTCTTAATGTTTCAAATAATTAATTAGTGTGATTGCGATGTTACCGTATCAATTTTTTTTTGTGTTTTTGTGCTTGATTGTTGTGCCTCGTTCTGAATATTTTGCATATACTGGCCGGATGGCCCTGCTAGCTGAGGCCTTTCTAATTGTAGAATAAAAAGAAGTACATTGACAGTATTGACAATAATAATTATACGTTCAATAGTTATTTATGATATAAGTGTTAAAAGTACATTTTTAAGGCACATGAGTGCCTTAAAGCTACTTTTAACACGTATATCATACAATATTTTTTCTACAAACGTTCAAAAAATGCAATAATACAGTTTGAATTAAATTTTAAAAACCTTTATTAATACATCCAAAGGAGATAATTTTAAATTATTTAAATTTAAATTACATTTTTCCTGCGCATCATTCCTCCTTATCCACGGAAAATGGTAAAACAGCAGTGCAGGAAATTAATTTGTCAAATTGTACAAATTGTACTATTAATATTAATGTTAATAAATAAAATTTAAATATTTTGACGTTTGCTTTCAAAATTTGACAATTCACTTTTACCAGCAGTGCCATAAACATTTTAAGGCACTCAGTGTCTTAAAGTGACATTTTTAAGGCTTCTATGGAGTGCTAAAATGGCATTTTTAACACGTTTGTAGAAAAAATTTTATCAAGTTTTTGACAGGTACTTGAAATAAGAAGTATGAATTTATCAATTTTATTAGTTATGATATATATTCAAGTGATTGTAGGAAAAATGTTATATGTATTGCCAGCTAAAAGTGGAATTATTGTTCTCAAGCAATTAACCCTTGCTTTCGAACAATAATTCCTCACTTTTCGCTCTTAATACATAAATAACTATTTTGGTAGTATTATAGTATATTAGTAATGGGATCCAGTGAAGTGCACATTGCAGGAACGGTTTTTTTGAAATTAATACTCTTTCACATATTTTATAAATATTAATGAAACACGTTTGCTATTACTAAAAAAAAGTCTAATAAAATTCCACTCGCGACTAAATCTATCTTCTTCTATTCCACAACTCAACTGAGTTGCATGAAATAAATCGACAGACTTACCTTACCGCGATTATTTCACTCAATACAAAATACGCGCCTTCGATTGGTTTAAATATGAGGATTGATATCTGAAAACACCATGTTTTCGATTTTGTATTTCGGCACCTGATTGGATACGTGCAATTTTCCTATCTGTGTGTTTCGCGTTGTCATTAGTTGTTTTATTCGATATTAAAAATAGTGACTGACAGAAAATGTCAAATTATTAAAGAAACGTCAGAATCATTGTATCAAGAAATAATCTTGACAAATACAACTCGTGTAATTAATGATTATCGAAAATTTCTTCTCTTTTTCGAAACAAATTTGTATTTCGATAATCATTAACACACTCGTTGTATTATTATCGATTAATTTTTACTTAATATAGTAACCAATCAAATTACTTAATTTTAAGTCATGTGTCAAATTTCATCCAATCACCTCGGGATTACAGCGATAATACCCTATCTTCTGTAAGTTCCTTGTGGCATTACTTATTCTTTTTTCTTATTTTTTTGGGAATCAAACCACAATAATGTTTTTTTATTTTTTATTTCGACGTTTCGGTAGCGTTCCAGCTACCGTTGTTAAGATTAACTAGTAATAAAATTGATAAAAAAAAATAATTTTGGTCCCTATCTGACACAACGAAAAAATATGACAACTAGACAATCAATAATATTTTGAAGTTTAAGACTACAAAACTTTGTGTTGTCAAATTTTATTAAGGTCCATTCATAGCAGATCACACCTCTGGTAAAATGTGGAATAAAATATTTTATTTTATGACATTCTAACGATATGATAGTTTACTAGTAATGGAATCCAGTGAAGTGTTTTCAGTTTTGTGTTTATTTTTTATTAAAAATTAATTAAACGTCAAATTGACAACTGGATTAGAAATGTCGCGAAGATTTGGTATTGCATCCAATTCAATTAATTTACCGATTGTACTTTCCATAACTGTAGATTTGAATAAAAATAAATAATATTTGTTTGATTAAAACTAATAAATTATTAAACGTCAGATTGACAATAAATTTTTGATAACTACAAAGTAAAAAATTATCTTATCGAATAAATACTCAAAATTTTGTCTTAGAGAATGCTTCAAGCGTGTTGCTCAAAGATAAAAGCCTTTCAGCATTCAGCATTCAGCTTTCAGCATTCTCTATGACAAAATTATTTCGGTATTATCAAGACCCTGAAAATTCAATCACTTGTGGTATATATTACTACTGAAAATTCCACACCTATAATTTTTGATCTATCAAAACGTGTTTTTTGATAGATCACCATGGCAATGGATGAAATTCATTTAAAACTTTTTACTCGTGGGTACCAAACAGGAAAAATTTTTTGACGTTTATAATGACAGAACATTTTTTTGACAGCCTGGTTTTTTAAACGCAAAAAAAGCAATTTTCTACCACTTGTAGTTACTGAAAACTTACGTAAAATTAAAGAATATAGATAGTATTTTCGTGCTACTATAACGAGTAGAAATCAACAATTTTAAGGTTTAAAATGTAGCCTGTTGGTTAGGGTTTCACTTAGTTGCCATTGTAACTAAATAATCAATAAAAATTTCCGGATATAATTTCACCTCTAGTGGTATTAATAGTGATAATATCTCAAAAAATTCCGTTCACAATAATAGTAGTATTATGAATGTAGAAAATGTTTTATGCAGTGAGTTTTTAGTGGTCGATGATTTCCTTATTATGTGTATAGGATTGGGGTAAGGAAAATTATGATTTTCGCAATTCTTTGAAGTATTTTCTCAAATAAATATATTTAGGTGATTTAAAAAAAAATATTGATGGAACTGTATATTATTTCAATTACAAAAATATTAAAAATAGTCAAAAAATGTAGAAAGACAATAAAAAGTAACTTTTACACGACATTTCACTTTACACCGTTTATGGTAGAGACTTTAAAGAGCATGTTAATAAGAGATTTAATGACATCTCAAACAACCGTTTTACAACATTTTAACCATATTTGAAGTGTCGTCTTTGTCTGGTAAGGTGTGCCAGGAAATAGTTATTAAGAAAATCGTTTTTAGTCAAGAATAACTAAGATCGTTTAAAATTCAATTAATGCAAAATAAGGCACTGAAACATTTATACACGTTGGCTCAATGTTAGTTACCTACTATTAGTGTCTCCAATATATTCTGTATGTGATATTTTTTACTTCCACTAAATGTTATTCTCTTCACATACGCAAGTGCTTAAATCGCTACTTGAGCTGAATAATCCGGACCAATCTTATGGAAAACGAGTCTCAGAGTTATGCTTAACATTCAGTATAATGTGTAAGAAACGCGACTGTTATTCCACTTTTCTTCACAATAACAATTGTACTATTAGTAGGAAAGCTGGAACCAATTTTTTCAGATTGCATGATATATTTTCCCAATAGATACTACACTTCACTTTTTAACGCTGACATCTTTTATAATAGCCACTCTAGCCCTTTGGGCTCTCATATTGCTAGTTTTTTAGAACATTTCTCATCAAATAAGTCTACGAATGATGAAATTAGTAAAATTGTTAAGACCTATGAGCCTTCTAATACAGTGGCGACTCAATAATCAATCTGGCGACAATTTTCTCCTTTTTGTGATGCTTAAGGATATAATTTGAGCCAGATACTTCCGTGATACTTCCATCAAAAACTTGAAAATAATATTGCAAGATTGAGCTTTTAATATGCCACACAATATGTGACACAAAAGACTACAAAGAAGCGGAAGTTAAAACCATTTGTAACACCACCGCTAAAATGCAACAAAAGAAAATATTATATAGAATTCAATATTGTATTCAACCCCTTCGCCAACGGACAGTTTAATTCATCTCGAGCAGACTGACATTTTTCTATAACTGACGTTCCTCTTAAAGTAAAAAAAATGTTTATGGTGCTTTTGGCGTACTTTCACAGAAAATCTAATGTATTAAAATCTCCATCAAGAATAGATATAAACTTCGAGCATTTTAAAAAAGAAGAAATGACGGATATGAATCTAGATAATCGAATGTGTTAAACAGGGAAGATGTAAATGAATTCCTGTAAGAAGCCCCCGATCATATTTGATGATGAAGGTTGTAATGATATAGTATATTACATAACGTGTGCGGAAAGTGACATTTTTCACACGAGTGGGAAATATTGTAGCACGAGGCATGAGCCTAGTAATGAACAGTATTTTTCCTACGATCACGTGATAATTTCACCAAATAATGTGTAATCAATATCTGACATATTAATACACAATATTTTACAATTAAAGTCAACATAATTGATTTCAAAATTAACAATAACTATCAATAGTGACAAAACGAGTACGCGGGTTCGATCATCGACCGCGCCCTAATTTTTTTTAATCAAGAAAATGACAAAAATTTCACTTTTCAAATAGATCGCTTCAAATTTAGATATTACATAGGTAAATCTAATTAAAAATTATATATTTGACAGCTTGCCAGTGGTAAATCTTAATAAAAATTCATTTGACAGCTTTTTTATCCGTACACGTACGGATAAGTTTTTTTTCCGTACGCGTATGGATAAAGGCCACTTTCCATAGAACTAGACAGTGCGATATATGTCACTTTCCTATGTGATCGTAGGAAAATGTTATAGAAGGTGCTGTTCGATTAAACTCTCTGCAATGAAAATGGACAATGTTGAATTAAGGCATGAAGTCATAATTGTAACTTTTCCTGATTCCAAAAATGGAATGGCACGTACATTTACAGTAACTTGAAGTGACGATGAGAAGGTTTGTTATTTCAAAATAGTTAATCCTCGCTTCTTCATGCGACATCAAAATGGAAAGTGCTAAAACCTCCCTGTCGGAAAAACTAGATTTTGTTCAATTCCAAGTGAAATTGCTAAATTTCTGGACTTTGAGGAGCAGACTGGACACTCCCTTCGAAGAACGTCGGCAATTTTTTTAGCAATAGGTACTGGAGTTGATGTCTTAGCTCTATAGCGACATGGCGGATGGAAATCTGCAGCTATTGCGGAAAGCTATATGTAGCGGAGACCGTCAACAATGAAAGGAAGTTGCAAATAAAATTGTATACAATATAACGGAGCCAGAAGTCTCCGGCATTACTTCAAGAGTAACGAAACAAAAAACTTGGTTAGAGATGCAGTCAGAAGATTTCAAACTAATTGAAAAGAAAAACGAGGAAACATTCAACCAAATTTTTATAATGTTATAATTGTACTATTAATAATCATATAAATGAATATTACATTATAACCCGTCGTCAAGGACAATCGAAACCTTTTTGGCAATTGTTACTTACGTCCTTCAAAACAATGTAAAGATGGGGAGAAGAAAAAATTATTTTCAATTATTAAGCTGTTAATTTACATAAAATGATTTCCAGAGAATTTAAAATAATGGTAAATATACAATTACCATGGAAAAATTATTGGGTGCGGAATATTGATTGTTATAGATATTCCTTAAGGATAGATATAACATGGGATCTATACATTTTTGTATTTTACATGATATTTTTGTTATTTTATCAACTCATCATTACTTTAAAGTCTCTGAAACTTTTTGTTGCTCTTTAGAAACTATTATAAATTCACTTTTTCCTTTTTATTGAATTTCACTCTCGTGAATGTCATTCATTCAAATAAATAATATTAAAAACGCAGCTTCAATCATGGAAATCAATAGATCAGTGTTGTACCCTTCTTTCAACTATTAAGTTGATATATTGTCAACTTAGTATCAGTATCACTTTTTCCATAGTAATAATTATAAATAGTCTCTTTGGCAATGTATTTGTACCACAGAGCCATAGTCAAATGCAGTCTTATCATGCGGGTCATTCGATTCAACAAAGACATACTCACAGTATTTGTTTCAAATCCGTAAGATTAATAAGACAGACCTATGCAATATTGACGGGAAAATAAAGTAGATGTATCTAGAATTCAGCGATTCTGAAAAGTTTTTCACCAGCTAAGTTTTCTTTAAATATGTCAGTTTTGTGACTTTGACAATATGAATAATAAAAAGCAAAATTTTCCGGTTTCTTGCATCCTCAAGCAAAAAAATGGTACGTAATCTGATAGATTATTTCGAGAATGAAAAAAAAGTGGAAATTCGTCAGTAACCTCTGTGTTTTCTGATTTAATACATATGGTTTTTTGAACTTGATGCTGCAAAATATATTTTATAAAAAATTTACCTGACACTCCATACAGAGAAAATCCACACCAAAAGTGCAAATCCCTTTATCCTCCTTTTTTGGCTAAGGTACATGCTGATTTCTCAGCCAAAATTGTTTTCCCAATTCACAAAACATCACTAAGTGCACCACAAAATTTTTTATAAAACTTAATTCATAATCAATGACGTCGATTCAGTTTCTGAAAATGACAGGAGCACAATAAATTTTTCAAAACCCCGATAAACATTATTTATATACGTTAAAAAAAATAACAAAGTGAATTATAATATAGAATATCCTAAATAAAATAGTGAGAGATGAAGAAATTTTTTTCTAAAAGCGGCGATGTTTGTATTTGATTTCCGCGCCGCGATGGTACTCGCCCGGTACCCAGATTATAGATGGACCGATACTTGGTCAGTGATGCTGTGTAGTGTCAGTCTCACCTGCTTACCGTACCTGAGATCTGGGCCAATCAAAACATTCCTAGTCCCTCCCATTTCGTATATGTCGGTGATAATTGTTACAACTTCACCATTGTGACTGTAATAATGACAGTTAATCATCATCTAGCGAGTTAGTTGGGGAGGCAGTTACCATTTTTGACATTTATTTCCGCGCTCAAATGATGTGTACCTACTTTAATTTGTTGGAAAGTTTACACTTTTTTGGGATTTCCAATGACTGTATTCGGAAGAAATAATTGCATTCAACTTTTAAAGGAAAATGCACTGGTAATGAAACTCATAAATATATTGAATTCCAATGAAAAGTGTGGTTAAAATTGAATTGTTAGAAATTATCTAATCTAATCTTTCTATAATTTGTTTTCTCTGTTTATGGAAAAAATATTAGCTAGGGTGATGATAAGAGAACATTTTTAAATCTTTCTCTCCTTCCGTCACTAAAACCGCATTTAAAACACGGGTTTGACATTCGCAAAACGTCCCTTTAAACACTAGTGATTAAAGTGCGAAAAGTCACATCTTGTTTATCTTTTGTTTCTCACAGGTCACATCAAATGTTTCTTCTGTAATTTATATTAAATATTCCGTGATAATTTTGTAGTTCTGTTTCATTTGATTCTTCAATGACTCAGTGAGTCAGTCATTGTTTGTCATTTTGCAAATATAATTAAAATAATATAGAATAATTATATTTATCTTCAACTGTCATGTAACGGGTACGATTTGACACTATTTTCAGTGTCATAATGACGTATATTACCGCACTAGTGCGTTTTTTATTACATTACCGCACTAGTGCGGTAATGAGAATCTAGAAACATATTAATACAGAATTCTTTCTTTCTTTCTTTCTCTTATCCTTATGCCTTCTCATGCTTCGGATTGGAGTTCTTCCTGAACCCATGTTTTCCATTCTTTTCTGTCCCTGGCTAATGCATTCATCTCTCCTAATGACTTTCCTTTGTTCTTTCCAATTTCTTCAATCTGGTCTATCCATTTCCTCCTGGGACTTCCTCTTTGTTTTTTTTATATTCCCATTTCCATTACTTTTCTCGCTATTCTATCTTGCTTCATTCTTACTAGGTGGCCAAACCAGTTCAGTTGTTTCTTTTTGATATTTGATATTATTGGGTCTTGCTTAGTTATGCTCTGATTTCTTCGTTCCTTACTTTGTCCCATTTCGTTTTTCCTGCCATTCTTCTTAAATATTTTATTTCCATTGCATTTATTTTTGTTTCATGCTATTTCTGCAGTACCCAGTTCTCACTGGCATAAGTTATAGTTGGTACTGTAATTTTGTTGTATATTTCCATCTTTGTATTCATATCAATGTAGTGATGTCTTCGATTTAAGGTATAATATAATCTTGTTGATTTATTTGCTCTTTTATTAAGTTCTGCGTCTATTTTTCCATCTTCTGTTAAAATACTTCCTAGGTAGTTATATGTTGTTACTCTTTCTAATGTTTTGTGATTACATTTCAATTCCTCGTAATTATTCCCCTGTTTTTCATTTACTATCATTACTTTGGTTTTCTCTGTATTTATTGTCATTTTCATATTTTCTATTTCTCTTGCTAGTAAGTTAATTAGTTTCTGCATTCGATTTTGATATGAGTACGATATCGTCTGCGTATAGTAGGTTACTTAGTCTGACCGGTACCATGTTCCTGTACCCTATTATCGTGTCCAGATTTCCTCCTTGTCTTTTTATTTCCTTCACTATTTTGTCCATAATAATAACAAACAACAGTGGGCTTAAGCTATCACCTTCTTTTATACCTTTTTTCATTGAAAACTCTTCCGATCTTCGACCTCCTGTCTGCACTCTTAATTTGACAGTCAAGTATGTGCTTTTAACTATATTAATTAGAGGTTTCGGTACTTCTAAGTCTTCCAATACCTCCCAAATTTTTTCCCTTTCTACTGTATCAAAAGCTGCCTTCAAGTCTATAAATGTTAAATACATTTCTTCTCCCGCTTCAATTGTATTATCAATTGGTCTTCTTAAAATGTATATATTATCATTTGCTTGCCTACCTGGTCTGAAAGCTGCTTGTTCCTCTTTTAATTTTGCTTCTATATGACTTCTCCCTTCTCACTTCTCCCTTAAAAGGTCATACTTCTTGATCATATCATTGTGGCAAGTCCCAGGACTTTCAATTTTTAAGAAAAGATTCATTTTCCATTCACTTAACATCCTTACATCCTTCATAAAGTAAGTAATAACGCGTTGATGGAGAAATTCATTCCACCTCCCCAACTAAACTTGGTGCTGTCTATAGATAATTATAAAGATAAGGATCTCTTTGACGTATTACTTGTTATTGGTGTATTTTTTTTTGTTGGTTAAAACCGTGTCGGTTGTCAATAAATTGTCTACTGCTATCTGATTCCAGCGGTGGTTATGTAAACTCACAATTCACGTGAGACCTTATCAGATTTTCGAATGCGACTACTTGATCAGTCCCGATGTTTTTATTGATTCTAATAACGAAATGCAGTTTGTGTGTGTGTTTCATTGATATTCTTGAAAAAAGAATTGATTCATGTCAAAAGTAATAGTTTAATACCATTATAATGCATTTCAAATTTAAATAGTTATTTTTGTATCTAGTGCGCGAACTGCTACTTTGGTGATCGAGAACTGATAGTCTAGATCACCAAATTATTTCGCACATGAGATGCAAACAAAATTTTTTCTACAAACGTCAAAATCTTCGACTGTGGCCGAAGAATACGTGGAAGATTCTATCAACAATAAAATTCAAATATCAAATAAAATTTTAGACTGTGAAATTTCAGGATCAAGTGCTGTCACCTCTACGGCAGTTGCTTGCAAATCAAAAATGGATATAGTCTTCCAACTCCCAAAACTACGATATCACGAGCTGAATCTGAGTTATCTGGTTTAGAAATAAATATTGGTTCGTGCACTGGCTGCAATTATTGCTATACATTAATAAATAAATGATTTCTTGGATTTTTGCTTGATTGAGGAACTCTTCTTCTTCTTTTCTAGATCCTTTTGCCCTTTCAGGCGTCGGATGTGGATTCCATGTCCTGTACCCATTTCTTCCATGCCTTTGTGTCTCTTGCAAGGTTTTTCATTTTTGCTATGGTCTTTCCTCTTTATAAACCCATTTGTTTTTTGATCGGTTTCCCAATCTCCATTATTTTCTTAGTTAACCTATTTGGTTCCATTCTTACCATGTGACCATACCAGCTAAGTTGTCTCTTTCTTATTTTACCAGTTACCAGTTCCTGTTTAGTTGTCTCTCTAATGACGTCATTTCTAATTCTATCCCATTTAGTTTTCCCTACAATTCTTCTTAGATGTTTCATTTCTATGGCGTTTATTCTAGTTTCGTCCTTTTTTCGCACAGTCCAATTTTCACTTGCATATAATATTGTAGGAATTGTTATCATATTATAAATTTTCATTTCCACTTCCAAGTCTATATCTTCATGTCCAAGAATTGCTTTATTTAGAGTGTAGTATATTTTTGTTGATTTATTTGCTCTGTTTGTTATTTCTGCATCTATTTTTCTATCTTTTGTTACTATACCTCCAAATATTCAAATGTTGTTACTCTTTCTAGTGTCTGGTTTTTGCATTTAATCTCTTTATTATTTTGATTACCCAGTTGTTTTTCATTTATTATCATCACTTTTGTTTTATTTATGTTCACCTCCATCTTCTTCTTCTTCCTTTTTTGGGCTATATCCTGAGGGATAATTTACCCAGTTACCTCCATCTTCATGTTCTCTATTTCTTCAGTCCAAATATTCACTAGTTTTTGCATTTTGTTCTTTGTATTCGCTACTAAGACCACATCATCTGCATAAAGTAGACTACTTATTTTTATCGGTTCTAAATTTTTGTCTCCCAGTTAAGTATTCAGATCTCACATTTTTCTTTAGTTCGTTTCACAATCTTATCCATGATTATTATAAACAGTAATTGGCTTAAACTGTCGCATTGTTTTATTCCCTTATACATTTTAAATTCCTCTGACCTTTGCCCTGCAATTTGTACCTTGGCTCTAACTGTCTCGTATACACTTTTAATTATATTTATTAAGGTGGGTGGAACTTCCAATTCTTCCAGGGTTCTCCATACTTCCCTTCTATCTACTGTATCAAAGGATGCTTTTAGATCTATAAATGTAAGGTACATTTCTTCTCCCTCTTCTATTTTTCTTTCGATTATATTCCTCAGTTTATAAATATTATCATTTGTTTGTCTTCCAGGTCTAAAAGCTCCCTGTTTGGAAGGAACATAAAGGTTAAAATATAAAAAAACCCATATAGTTTACATGCAGTGCGGAGTAAGTATTTCGCACACGGTAACCAAGGAAAATGAAAAAAAGGGTCACTTCGCATATTGTTGTCAATGCACGAACCTTGTCATTTTTTGACGTTTGTTGGAAAAATTACTTTTCAAATGGCAGATAGTTCACTAAGAAGCAGCAACTACTTCCCTTGCTATATGCCACCAAGGGCATTGAATTACACTTTTAAGTTAAGCGGGGTTGGTATATCTGCAGGATGTAACCAAATATTCTGGTTTGTAATAAAAAGGGACAATATCACTTGTGGACTGATTTTGTCGTGTTCGCGCCCTATCAGTACAAGACAGATTCCATCCGTCTAGAAGTTCTAAAGCATAATAACATCAATATATTATCATCAGTAAAGGAAATGTTTATGTCTTTATTAATTAAAGGCACACCTCAAACTCGAACTAATCAAAAATTTAAACCAAGATGAAACCACATGCGAATGCGACAGCAACTCATTGTCACTCTAACATAAACTTCTTCTTTTCTCCATCAATTCGGGTATCTACCCTCCCTAATGATTGATTAGTCTTATGTTAAAATATGTAGCTAACTTCTACTTCTGATTTCTACCAGTGACGTGAAAATCTAAAAGGCGGATTCTAAAAAATTTCCAAAAAATAATTTTTCAAGTGGGGATAAAAAAACAACATTAAATTCGATAAAATAGAGCAAATTGAGCAGTTCGATACAGTAGTTGGTAAGAGCTCAGATTCCAAATCTCCTAGACTGTACGAGAAATTTATATTTTTCTGTGAGATTGGTTTTCTTCAACTTCTCCAGATATAAACCATTGGGGTAAATTTCCTCTTCAAGTACAATTTTATAGGATCCTAGGACTCCTCGAAGCTTATTGCCTGTTCTCGCTATGGCTCGAGCGCCAAACGGTTCTTGTCTAGTAAATGTTACTTACTTCCCTTATAGCACAGATTATAAAGAGAACAGATACGAAAGCTTGACAGAGAACGGTAAAGAGAGAGAAAGATGTCCATCGTCGTATGTCGACTCCGTTCGAGCTGCTTCGCGAAATCTCTCAACACGGTTGTCAATTTGCATAATATTTCCTTCAATTTACGATCATAGGTCAAATATCTTATAAGCATTATTTTTAAGTGTGATAGTTATACAGATACAAATATTCGATAATTACTTGTTTTAAATCAATTTTATTAACATCAAAAGAATTATACAATTGAAGAGATTATAATGTATAAAAATCATACCAAAAATAAATACTTTTTTCACAAACCATATCCTTGGCAACCATGCACAATAACGGTGACGGCTTGGCTCAAAACGTAAAAACATGGTCAAAATCACTTGTAATCAGTGCTCAAAATTCAAAACTCCATTTTTGTTTGCTTCATTGTTTGAAGGTGTTCAATCGGCGATATTAATTGTGTTATTTGACTAATCGATTGTGCGTTGTGGCAATATAAACTATAAAATGTAGTGGTAGAGACTAGTATTCTTATAAAATGAATAAACATTACGACGGAGTGTATTGTTCATACAGAGACTGTCCAAATACATTTTATTCGGAAAGAAAAATAAAGTTCTTTCGATTTCCAAAGGATGAGAGTATGTTATTTAATATCCCGGCCTATGGTATAAGAAATTTTGAAGTTTTTGATATAAACTTTGGTGCTACAAATTATTATCAAAATACTCCCTTGCATAGGTGTATATTGTATTCCCTTTGATGATAAATAAATTAAGAATTATTTGTACTTCAAAATTTTGATTTTTGTAATTATTTATGTTATCTAAAAATGTATTTATTAATTAATCTCCCAAGAGTAATGACTATTTATAACAAATCATAAGAAATGTACATATAGGTATTAAATAAATACATAAATATATATTCGATTATGATTATTGTTTTAATTCAAGGCGCAGTCTTAAAGATTTAGTGGAAACTTCCAAAAAACAAGATCTGGCACTAGATATGTTATTGTCCCCAAGTCAACACTACAATTTGGTAAGAAATTCAGAAAATATTTTAAACTGGCAACATCGCGGCCATACCGAGTTAAAGGTCCTAGGTCATCGAAGACGGAGCTGAAAATCGTTTGATGTTTTACCGGGATTCGTATCTGTTCTCTTCATAATCTGTGCTTATAGTATAAATAACTATATCAAACAATAGTTTTTATCAAGTGTGAACACTTTAAAGTACAGCAAA
>CAJUYG010002650.1:0-28994 GCA_910591675.1 Galerucella calmariensis | reverse complement strand
CAAGGGAATTTATGTCTTTATTCATAATAATACCATAATAATAATTTGAATAATTAATAAATAATATTTCGGCCAAAAGGCATCACATGAGGCAAAAACATTCAAACAAACCGAGTTTATTTTGTTTTCATATTTTTGCTAAATAAACAAGTTTTCGTGGAAAAGAAAAAATTATCGATAAAATTTGGAGCACTCGTGGTATTACCTTCGATTATTTTTTAAACGATCCTGTCAGCCAATCGTGATGAGTAAAAAATTCAAATCGACCAATAGCATCAAAATGACACTGATAAATTGCTAGTAGAAAACTACAGCGAAAATTCCACAGATGTGATTTTTAACCAATCAGAATGTGTATTTTTGACAGATCACCATCGCAACGGATGAATTTTAGTGGAAACTTTTTCCTGGTGGGTACTCAACAGCGAATTATACTGACTATTTCACTAGAGTGAATTGATACCTGACAAAATTTGAAGGTTTTGAACTGGCAACTTTTTGTCTTGTCGCGGCAATTTTTTGACGTTTCAAAAATTTAAATAAGTATTATTAACATGAATAATACAAGATTTGGAAATAATTCAATAAATGAAATAGAGAGTACAATTAAGCAAAGTATACCGCGAAATACAATGGAGACTAAAAAGTCTGCGTGGGAACAGTTTAGAATGTTTCTGGATGCACGTAATTATACGTTAGAAAAGGATACTTCTGAATAAGTTATAGCAAAAATTCTTGAAGATTATGGTTTTACCCCAAAATAATGCTACAACG
This sequence comes from Galerucella calmariensis, assembly GCA_910591675.1. Lineage (NCBI taxonomy): Eukaryota > Metazoa > Arthropoda > Insecta > Coleoptera > Chrysomelidae > Galerucella > Galerucella calmariensis. The sequence continues at coordinate 28,220 of CAJUYG010002650.1, read as the reverse complement.
TACAATTATAATAATTGTGCTTTTTACATAAATAAGTAATTTTTTTTTCATAACGTTATTATTTTTTTGGCTTTGTATAATTGAAGTTTGCAATAAATAAAACGTTTAAACATATGATTTTTTAGTTTTTCTCTCGTGAAATAGTCATGTCGAATACCACTCAATTAAAAATTTTGTAAGGTAAAATTTTTCTCTTGTCGTATTCAAGTTTGTTACTTTTAGGTAATTTTGCTCATGACATTTAATGCAAAACCACTCGCCTGACGGCTCGTGGTTTTGTTAAAAATGTCATTCCCAAAATTGCCAAGCAGCAAACTTTCATGACAATCGAAAAATTTTGCCGACAAAATTTTCACTCTCGTGGTATTATATATGACTATTTCACTAGAGTATATTGATAACTGACAAAATTTGAAGGTTTTGAACTGGCAATTTTTTGTCTTGTCGCGGCAATTTCTTGACGTTTAATATATCAAATCTATGTGTATAAAATTATATGATTTTTTAGTTTTTCTCTCGTGAAATAGTCATGTTATAATTAAGCTTAGGAAATGGATAAAATAACGTAAAAAGTTTTATGAATCCTTTAATTATATTTTATATGAACATTCAAACTGACATTGACAATACACATCTCACTCTGATAAATACAGATAAAAATACATGAAATAAAATCCCTTGAATATTAATATTTCCAACATTCTCCCCCCTTAACAATTTGCTAATCTGAGAAATTGTTAAATAACATGAAATATTAGTTAAACATTATGTCCGAATCGCTTAGGTGATTTAACTAAGCGCCCTGATCTTGTCACTATTCGGCTTTTCTTTTCACACTTGGATCCATCTTCCTCATCTTTTTTATCACTATCCTGCAAGTTTCCATTTTCCGGTATCAATTTTTGTGCACTCTTCACTTCTAATGAATACAGTCGTTGAAAAGGACGTAAAATCTCACCATTCATTGTTTTAACTTTTGCAACTCTATGAATTTTATCTTTTCCTGGATATGTTTCCAATATTTTTCCCAGTTGCCAGCTTGTCCTTTTTACATTTTCAGCTCCCACAAATACGATGTCGCCAACGTCTAAATTACGAACTTTGCTTTTACCAGTATTGACTAATTCATCTTAGGTATTCCTTTTTGAAGCGGTTCCGAAAACAATCTCGTAGTTTCTGGATATATCTTCTACGTTTTATTATCATATTTCTGCTTTTCAAATAATATATACAAGAACAATCATGAAGCCGCGGTATTTGATTACAAATTTTATTTAGATCTGTGACCTTCAAGTTGCATTTGTAAGAACTGTGCAGACTTTTTATTGTAATATCATATATTCCATGTGCTTGTGGTGATGACTGTTGACCACCAAATACTCCTTGAACAATTATTTCTTCTTCTATTTTATTTAATTTCACGTCTTTGATGCACGAAGTTAGAATATATGAACGTTGTGGGCCGGAATCCAACAATGCTCGAACAATTTTTTCTCTATTTTTATTTTAAATTCTCACCATGACAGTTTGTAATAAAACAGTAGTTTTGTAGTTACTTGCCAAAACGTTTTCTACTGGCTGCTCTTCCTTTTTATCAATTTTATGTTGTTGAGCAATTAAATCATGACACATTATGGGATAATGTTTTCTTGAACAAACTACACATTTAACAAACGCCTTACATTTTTTACTGGTATGATTTTGTTTCAAACAGGTAAAACATCCTTTTTTGTTCATTACCAAGGTTTTTCCCTCATCGGGAGACAATTTTTGTCCTGATCTGTATGCATCTTTTCGCAAAATAAACAAACTGGAATTTTCTTACCATCGTTTGCTCCTTTCGAATTAGCCGAATATAAAGCTGCTGCGGTATATGGTCCATTTTCACCTGTGGTTTTTTTTATGTTTAACAGCTGTAGACATGTATTTACATTTATGATCCGTATTGAAGCTTGCTTGAGCTAAACAACATAGCTGCATACTCTTCTTTCGTAACACCAAGTGTTTCCAAAGCCCTCAACTGCGTCTCTAACTTATCATATAATTGAGAAAGTGTCATACCTGTATTCATCATTGCTTGTTTCATAACTAAGCTTAATAACTCTCTTACGTAAACTTCTACAAGCAACTCATCCTTGGCAAATCTAGCCTTCAACTGGTCAATAGCTATTTGGTAGTTCGTCCCTGATGGAGGAAAACTCTCGATTAATTCCCTTGGATCCTTGGATCCCTGTTCCGTGGATTGAAGTAAATACTGAAATTTATCGGTTAAATCGATTTCTTCGTCGTCATGGATTTTCTTGAATTGTCCCCAACAACCAATCCAGTTTTTAACATCCCCATCGAACTTTCTTAACTCTATCTTCGGGAGACGGTATTTCCTTCTGTTCGTGTCGCTACCCCAACTATGTGAACTGTATTTATCATCTTCGGTTTCAGGAATAATTCACATCTTGATTTGTATTTTATCAATTCTTCTCTGTAGAATTCACTTGTGTCATATTCTTCTTCGAATGCTGCATCATCTATTTCAGTAGAGAGAAAAAATTATCTGATATGTTCGTCTGCTCTCAACAATCTGTCGCCTGTGTCTTCTAATTGCCTGGAAATGGCTAACAGATCTTGTTTATTTGCTGCCTCATCTTGAAATATCATGTCTAACTCTCTGCATATCTTGGAGAAGGGGTTTCTTATCAATTGCCTTTCTTTTTTTATATTTACCATTTCTAGCTCAATGTGTCCTGCCACGGTCGCCAAAATGTTATAATTAAGCTTAGGAAATGAATAAAATAACGTACAAAGTTTCATGAATCCTTTAATTATATTTTATATGAACATTCAAACTGACATTGACAATTCACATCTCACTCTGATAAATACAGATAAAAATACATGAAATAAAATCCCTTGAATATTAATATTTCCAACAGTCATGTCGAATACCACTCAATCAAAAATTTTGTAAGGTTAAATTTTTCTCTTGTCGTATTCAAGTTTGTTGCTTTTAGGTAATTTTGCTCATGACATTTAATCCAAAACCACTCGCCTGACAGCTCGTGGTTTTGTTAAAAATGTCATTCGCAAAATTTCCAAGCAACAAACTTTCATGACAATCGAAAAATTTTGCCGACAAAATTTTCACTCTCGTGGTATGAAAATTTTTTTGACGTTTATAAAGACAAAATATTTTTTTTGACAATCTAATTTTTATTTGGTCCCATTATAATTTTAATCCATTTTAACTATAAGCTTAGATGTTATCTAAATTCTTTGGATCATTATGATTAATGTTTATATTAAAAACGCAATTAATATATACTATGGCAGATTGAAAAAGACGAAAATTGATGTTGTTGGAAATAAACACATTTGTTGTAGAATTTTCTTACCGAATACCACACGAGGTCAAATTGAATCCGGAAATAATTTGACCTCTAGTGGTATTACTAGTGGAAATTTAATTTTTCTGATTGAATTATCGTAGAATTTTGTGTGAACCCAAGAAAAAAATAAACGAAAGTTACGTATTCAACGAATTTCCAAGTTTTTCTCTCACTTGATTGCCTTGACCTTCCACGTAAACTTTTCAATTAATCGTCAGTTAACGTCAAAGATTTTCATTATATTTTTCCATTTTTTAAGCGAAATACAGTTGTGTGTCACACTCGCAGGAAAAGCGTTAGCAGCCTGTTAGATGCACAAGCTAGCGTAGCTAATTGAATCTTTGCCGCATGAATGTAATACGTGCATCCCTGCCCTGGTATAGTTCTATTCACGATCTAAGAAACTTACCTGACCTGAGATGGGATAACATGCAATAAAGCCATGAAAGTATTAGCCCTGACAGGATCGTATTTATTTTGTTGGTGAATTATAAATTATCATCTGAACACTCTATAATGCTTTTGGGTCATTCTTAGTATGAATACTTTATTTTATTTTTTCTCATCAGGTATAGTGCGGGTCTGCACCGAAAAGTTTTATGGTTTCATTGCATCTCAAGCCTAAGTCAAGACAAGTGAGTTTGAATAGATGAGGCTTTTACTTGATGTAGATCTAGACTAAATTATGAGATGAAACAATTTAATTTGTTAAAATCTACATTTTATTAAAATTAAAAGTTGTGACGCGTTTCGTTTGAGAAAGCTACTGTGTTAGCGAAACGCGTCACAGCTTTGAGTTTAATATAATGTAGGGTTTATCAAATCAAACTGTTTTATTTCATCACAAGTCAGTTTCTTAGATCGTGAAAATAACTATACTGGATCTTGAAACGTTAACTTCCTTGGTTAACATTTCATATAATAAAAATGTGCAATAATGACTTCAGAATTTAGATTTTTGGTGGAATAGTATGTGTATAGTTCCTAAAATTATTTCATTCAAATATTTAATAAATTATTTCACTTTTGTGATTTGTGGTGGAATAAACTAGTAGACCAAAAATCAATATTCTAGAAGTATTTTACCGCGAGATTTAAAATTTTATACGATCTTTAAATAAGGATGAGAAAGGTTCTGGCAGGTCTTCTCTCATCGTTTGTCGACAATACAACAACTGTGCAGTAATCCATGTAATTATTTGAACATAAGTTTGAACAAAAACTAATAGGCTGCCGTTATCCCCAAAGTACCTATCTGGATTACTGGTATGTCATTTTTCTTGTTACGTTTATATTTTAAAAATTTCATAGTTTAATATTAATAGTCAATGAGTAATTTTTTGGAACTTTAGTTCTTTACGTCAGGTTATCTTTGAGCGACGAGGGGTCGCGACGCAAAAGATCTGACCGTTACGCGTTACGTTACGCTACGTTATGTTACGTTGCTTCGTTATGTGCCTTGCTTGCGCGCTTGTGCTCTCTCCTTAGTCTCTCTTTCGTTTACGAAGCAGCGATTCATATGCTCCGGCCGGGATTCGAACCCGGGCTGCCCGCGTAGAATGCGAGCATTCTACCACTGAACCACCAATGCTATATTGAAATTCTATGCAAAGCTGGTATTCGCAGTGCTGGTGATCTAGTTGAATTTGTTCGGATGAATTTTCACTATTATTTCCATAATTTTTTTTGCGCGATTAAGGGGTCTAGCACATTTACTTTTCGAAATACAGGGTGTTGAAATTTTGAAAACTTGAATATATCAATTCGATAACTTTAAAATGGATGGATTAATTGATTTGACATTTGGCAGGTTGTTTTTAAATGTAAAAGGGCATATTTTGAAAGAAATAGTAGTTTGTGCAACTAGTGTGGATATGATGGCCATATCGCACGAGGACGAAGTTTGAGCACGACGCCGTAGGCGGAGTGCTCAATCGTTCAAGTGCGATATGGACAATCCACACGAGTCAAGCAGCATATTTTTTCTACGACCCACTTAAGAAAAATCTAGAAAATAAAAATTTCTATAAACTGTAATATAACTTCAAATTAAAAATTTAACAATTCAAATTCATGTTTCCACTAATTTTGTGGTAATCGTACAGTTCTTGAATGTCCAATTTGTATAATGCTACAGTTTCATTTTTCAAATATACGATGCTGTTATAAGTAGATGTTGCCAGTCGGACTCCCTCATGAAGGGTACCGTACCATTATCTATAATAATTAATATTCTGATGAATATTTCAAACGTCTACCTGTTGTCGTTATTAATAACAAGCAGAATAATTATTTAAAAATAAAATTAACAATAAAAAAACTTCCTCACGGGGAATCGAACCCGGGTCTACTGCGTGAGAGTCTGGTATGCTTAATACTCGACCACCAAAGAATATGCAAATTGTTTATCTATAACGTCAAATGTATTACATAATTTTTGCTTAAAAGGAACTAAAGTTCCTACCGTGTGTCCCACGACACGTTCTACCTTTTTTTGTACAAAATGGTTACCCATTTTGGAAGCCACATGGTTATACCTTTCCTCTCCTATCTAGCTAAGTTTGATATTAGATATTTTTAGTATGATATGATTGTTTCTTATTTTTCAATAAAAATCAGATATTTGTCCAGGATGAATCATTAAGTTCAATTTTTAAATTGTATTTATTGAGCTGGACAGATATCCTCATTCTAAAATTTTTTTTGTTATTTTTCTTGACTTATACCGGTATAATTATTATAGCAGCTTCTGGGAAGAACAGTTCCCGAAGAAAAATTTTCTTGGAGAACCGTTTCTGGAGAGTATGACTGTTTCTTTGGGACACATGTTCTGGTTTGACGAGAAATTTCACTGGATCATAGATTCCTGAGTGGCAAACAAGCCAAACTGAGAAGTTTCCCAAATACCGATTCTACAGACAATCCATAGTACCTACATAGACAGCTACATCACCAACATCATCCTCTACTTCAAACAACTGTGTTATTGTGCTAAGTATTTTTTGTTGTATTTGCTACTAACCCATCTTTTTTTGTAATTTCAATACTGTAATTATATACTTTTTTTACTCAGTTAGTTTTATTTACTATGCAGAAACTTTAAGTTCTCTTCTTTTTAAACAGATAAAAGTTAGCTGACCATTAAATTTGATTTTTTTTCTAATTTTCTTTTAGGAAAGAAAATTAGAGGCGCCCTAAAATTGCTTTCTCTTTTTTTTTTCTAGTTTTGCTAAAAAAAATTTTTCTTTAGATCAATAAGGTAACAAAGCCCTGTGAACTGGCTTAGTTTACCTCCAAATGTTATTGGTAAGTTTTGCAAGAACCTAAATTATTCACTTTATTTATTTTTTTACGTCATTCAAGATCATAATTCCATCAGCGAAATTGAGCAGCTTTTGTTTCATTGGCGCTCAACTTTAAATATTGTAATAAAACTACAATTTGATTTCAATCTGTTGGTAGACCCTGAAATGGAACTTAGTCTTCATTGATTTGTTTGGTTTGTGGAAGTCATGGAAGAGGAAGTCAGAGATAGGCTTTGGAATAAAAACTTCAATGAATAACGAAGTCACATGATAATAAGCAAATAAATTTGAGCGAGTAGCATGGGTCAACATCCAAACACAGCATCAGGTAGATAAATATGGTTTTCTTGTAAATTAAAGCAAAGTGTATTTTCAGCTCTATCTCGGTACACATTCTAAATAAATTAAACTTCAATTATCCCAATTATAACGAATATTAATCAAAAATTCTCTCTACTCGCTTATATTCCCTTATTTGCTAAGTTGAAGTATTAGATATTTAATACCGCTTGACATCTAACATGTTTTCTCCAGAACCAAATAATTAATTCAGCATTAAAATTAATGTCCTTCGACTGGCCACCGTAAAGGCCATTGTGGACCTGTTTATAATTTCACAAATTGAAATTAGGGCACACCAGAACCGTGCTCTAAAGTAACAAAAAGTCTTGGTGGAATATCGAACACAACAGTGATAATTGAGGAGGAGGAATATTTTGAAATTGATATCCTGTTTTGAATAATTCATACTTCATGATAACATTGGCATTCTTTAGAGTGAACGTTTAATTAACTAAATTCAATTGAGGGGGAAGAATATGGAGTGAGTTGTTGAGATATTGGAGACTTATTAACAATATCCAAACTGCACTTACGTAACAAAATGAAAAAATCTATACTTGCGGTGATAATGTCAGAAAATCCTACGTTCTCATCTATGTGAAATTGGGAGAAAAGTTCAAAATGTTGATATTTCGGCTAGACGAAAATAGAGGTAAAACTGCTGTTGAGGATATTATTGCTAAAATAAATATCTTGGAAAAATTGATATACAAATCTAGTGAAAGACACAACACAGTATGAACCTGATATATTTTCGACTCGTAAATACTGCTCACGAATATTTAATAAACATTTTCTTGTTTTTTTTTGATAATAACATGAAAGCTTATTGAGTAATCCTGATGGCAACGAGAATAATTGTAGATAATAAAAATACAAACACGATGCATTCTCCAGCAAAGTGATTGGATATATAGGAGCGATGAAAATTCGGTAAAGCTGGAAAGCTCGTTGTGATGTCTATTGGCCCATTTTAGTAATATAATAATAAATATTTGAATCGCTGATTAGAGAAAGGGTACAAGTAATGTTTTCGCATATTTTGAGATTTTTACGTGAATCGACAGTTCAACCGAAACCTCATCGTTGTGCGCATAAAGGATTCATATTCTGATGAACACCATGTAAAAAAATAATTCATTCAAATAACTTCAAGTGCAGGAAAGACCGGAGTCAATTATTTGTACCCTTCATGCAGTAAATCGGATATCACTGTTGAAAATTGTTTAATGTCATTTTGATTGAAAACATAAATTTCTAATCCATCTTGTGGATGGAGAACTGATGTAGTGAATTATAAAGACTGGTGGCCTGGACTTAATAAAAAAATGGCTATTACTATTGAAACTTCTCAAAGAGTTACGCCAAGAGATAAAAAAGTTGCGTTTAACATCAGCAACTTTCATAAGTTTTTCTCCTGCGAGAATGATGGGAAAGGTGTATCTGATAAAATGGATCACATAAAGAAATCGGCTAAATATGTGAACGACGTTGAAAAAACTCAAGAATTTCTGGATATTTTCAGTTGGCCTATTATAAACTGAAAATCTGTGTTTTGTTAATCCAAATTTTCCTTACAGTCTGTCTTAATAAAGTGTTTTTCGTCAATTACTCCCTCTTTCTTTTTAATTCTTCCAATTGATAACAAAAAGGTATATGTTATTAAATACTTTCAAAAGGAATAGTGTTTTGATATAGTTGTCACATGCACATTCAGTTTTTTTATAAATTATGCTCCAGTTCGAGAAACAGTTATTTGCATTTATCTCAGGAGTTAAGTTCAGTGACATATATCATTTCTGCAATCAGCGATTCATTTACAATATGAATTAAATTCCCTTGATTTTATTTTAACAAAACGTTCGAACATTCCATTATTATATAAATATAAATAAAGAAGGTTATTGTCAAGTTCAGGCGTGGTGCAAGACAAAAACAATTATATGTTTATCTGTTTAGCTCGAACTTGACCAGTTATATGAATATACATTCAGTATTGATCAAAGGGAAAGAAAACTTGAAGGAGACTATTCTATATAATTGAATAGTCACATACTAGTGATGTATTTAGTAAATAAATCAAACATATTCCAGTGCTAGAAGTAGTTGTTTCATTTTTTTGAGATGATACTCCAAGTGACCCGCAACACCATCTATCCAGAGGCCCTTCCACACCTATAATCTACCAAAGTATCCATCGACAATACATCCATTACATGGCGATCCTGCCATTTTTTCAAAATTTTATATCTTCGGCGATTTTCAAGTCATAGCGTTGAAGATTCGTGAAAAAAAGTCCTTGGTATGCATTTTATGTGGGCGAAAAGCAGGCACCATGGGAAAATTACTTTTATGTCATACTAGTTTTTATTGCTTAGTTACCAACTATCTAATGTCGTACTTTATGGACCGCGCGGGCATAAAGAGAAATGATTTTTTGTTCAACTTATTTAATAACCATGTCGTGAGCTTCTTTAGACTTTTGTGGCAACAGATTTACAGTTGCTTTCTTCGCTTTTCCAATAATTTCGTCAGGAATTCCAAAATCTTTTTTCATTTTGACTTCTAACTTTGACACATATAAAATTTAGTGTGATATTATGACATTCACCTATTAATTCAAACCGGATTTTTTGAAACTCTGATTTGTATTAAAATTGGATTGCAATAACGAACTAGTATGACATAAAATTTTGTATGTACCGGAGGCATAAATAGATGTTTATGCCCTGAGGGCGACGTCTTACGAAGCCGAGGGCCTCTGGCCTGAGGGTTCATAAGTCGGCCGTTGGTACTATTATTGCTATTGCAATTGCAATTATCTAATGTAATATTTTGCAGTAGGTCTTGATGCGTTTTGGAAAGTCCGATTTTTAATTTGAAAACGGTTTTGAGAGAAAAAGATATTTTGTGAAGTTCTGCTTGGCCTAATATAACCATGGACAGCCGCGAATTATATCATAGAACCAAAGAACTTTTAAACAGTTTTTCCCAAAAACTGACCAACTTAAAAATTAATTATTAATAAAATTTTGTGTGATGTTGATGTGAAAATGAATCAAAACTACAGTCTGTTGATCAAGTATTGTTATTTATAGCTGTAATATTCAAAATATATTTTAATAACATATATTTATTACATTTTTAAATTAATTCAACATGTGTACTGATTGGTTGGCCGCAATAATAATATGAAATATAAAATAACACAAAAGGCTAACAACCAATATTTTGTATTTATGCATACTCATAACTTTTACACAAAGCCGATATTGGTTTGGAAAACGATTAATTCAAATTAATTGCTACACACAAATAAAAAGGTAGTGTTCAGGACCGTCGTACACAATTATTATCGCAGTTTGCAAGGTTATAGCTTGAACTCAGAAAAATATACGGAAACATATTTGGCAGTCGTTTATACATTAAGACTAAGTTCGACCACGTCATCTTCGTATTCGATGAGTACACTGTTTCATTTTCGATAGCTCCTGTTGAAATTTCCCTTCATTCATCAGCCCATAATACCATTATATCTAATAATTATCAAATTAGTTATAATATTGATAATATTGTGTTTACTTTGAATAAGGTTTTAATCTACTTACCCTGAATATTATGACGAACCCGGTTCTGTTTGCGGTTTACCATCTACAAATATCGCACAAATAGTAATTCAAAAAAATACAATAAATCAAAATTTAAACCTGGACGAAACTCTGCTATCCCAGGTAACGTAATTATTTACTTCCGCTATTAAATTATGACGCCATATGGGTCCAGCGAAGATTAAATTCATGCGTCGTAATTTTTCATTGTTTGAACAATTCACCCATTCGGTTTTTTTTAACAATAAATGAATAAAGGCAAAGGGAAATGAGCAGTTTGGAGATTGAAATAATTTAACTTTTCTGAGATGTGGAATCTTAGCAAGTTTTGTTGATTATAAAACATTAGACTGGATGAGGTTCTTTTTTTGTTTTGTTTTGTTTTGGAAGCCGTTGTGATGCCTTTTGGTCGAAATATAAAGTTATTAATTATTCAAATTATTATTATAAAATATTTATAATCAAAAGACATAAATTCCCTTGAAGCTAATTCCAATAAATCATGAATCGTTACGTAAATATGAAGTAGGAAGGTTGCACGTACGAAGTCAAGTTCAACATAAATAGTATTATTTATATTTACTTAGGATGAACTTGACTCGTCGTATAAATATTCATTACACCGTTCCAATGCCGGAAGCACTGCAGCCTATTGGCTTATTGTTCTCTACTCCCACATTTAGTCCACCCATCCAGTTATTTCCGTACCCTCGGGTAGACGATATGGGTCCATTTGATGTGTGCCATATACTTCAGGTGGCACATTTGCTTCTACGAATATTGTTTGTCTCCTCGAATCTAATGCCTCACAGTCAGATAGGATATGGGTTACGGTCTCGATCTCCATGCCACAAAGTCTGCAGCTGAGGTCCCCGTTATATAACCCTATTTTATGCAGGTGATATTTTAACGGGGTATGACCCGTTAGATAACCTGTGATAATTCCTAGCTTATTCTTACTGATATCCAGTAGTTCTTCGGCCCGTTTTACACATGTGTCACTTAAGAAGGTCTTGCTGTGTTCCTGCTTTGGAGTGTTTCCCCACTTAAGGGCGAAATTCATAGTCGACACGCGAAAAGTGAGGTTGAGTTTGAGTGTAACTTGAGTGAAATACGAGTACAGATTCCAGCTCCCTTGAATGAAGATTCCTAACATAAGCCAAGTTTGTACCCTATTACACTGTCATTTTACGATATCAAAATTTTGTTTGGTTGTTATTTGTCTCTTATAGTTTCAAATTTTTCAAGTAAATTAGTACCTATGATGGATGATTTAATTGATTCTGTAAACTATATAGATGAGGAAAATGCTTACGTTCATCGTTTACCTAGGTTAGTAATCACATTGATGTAGTAAAAAGCAAAATGATTAAGTTAATTCATTTTTTATACGTAACAATGATCTCTACTTGAATTAAACTCGTGTGCCAGTGACACCCATGCCTTTCCCTTTCCAGCTGAGCTAGCACAATCAGTTTTATATTTTCTATAAAAGAATATTTACGAACCAGCTCACTTAAGGCTAGAGTTTCCTTTTGTTTTCTATTTTCCTAAGAAATAATGAACTTTAATAAAATAATCTACTATAAAAATTGGAAATAAGAATCTAAATTACCTATTGAATAGCTAGCTTGGAAAATAAATATACGCAGCAAATAAGCAATATACATGAACAGTAAAGAACTAAACTGAGAATGAAATACTTGCAGAGGGCTAATACACGAACTAAATACAAATTCAAATATAAATGCAATGCAACAGATGTCAGATGAACGTTAAAGGACATTCATAAATCACAATTGTTTACCAAACGCAACCTAAAGTTCCTAATAATAACATTGATGCCAAAGTTTCTTCACTCATATTGAAGTATTACTTGAGTAATGACTGTGGATATGAAAAGAGGCCTCGAGCTAAACCCAAACTAACTTGAGTTTGAGTATGAGTGACCCTCAAATGACGACTATGAATTCCACCCTTAGTCTATGTTGGCTGTGTACCCATTTTTGTATTTGCCCTAGGACTATCTTCTTTGTAGTCCCAAGAACTGGTTCTGGTCCAGCATATGCTGTTGCTGAACCTTTTCTTGCGAATTCATCGACTTGTTCATCTCCAGAAATACCGTTATATGCCGGCAGCATTTAGGCAAAACGTACCACGTATTAACCATTGCTCTAAAATCTGCCGTGCTGATTGGTCCGCGACTAAAATCAGCCGTGCTGATTGGTCCGCGCTTAAACGCGGTACGTTTCGCTAGATAGGGTCGAAAGCGGGTACGGATTGCCCTCACAGCACCTAACCCAATATTGAAATAAATATGTAAATATCAGAAATATAAAACTTAAAAAAAAAACAAAAAAACCAAGCACCTAACCCGGTTGATCAAAGTGTAACTATGTATGGAAATATCAGTAAATAGGAAATGAAAAACTTAAAAAAAAAACAAATAAACCAAGCACCTAACCCGGTTTCGAACCTACGACCTCTGAGTTAGAAGCCCAATACCCTACCATCGGCGCTAATCAGCTAACACAATAACAAGCATGAAATGCGTGAATATATTCTAATACGAGGGCAAAACGTACCTGCTTTCGACCCTATCTAGACAAAACGTACCGCGTTTAAACGCGGACCAATCAGCACGGCAGATTTTAGAGCAATGGTTAATATGTGGAACGTTTTGCCCATAGAGATAGTAATAAGGAAGGAGACGACATCCAGTGTTAGGTTCCATATGTACATGTGGAATCAGTGGGCGTGGCTAAGTATGGTACGCAACGTATTTCTGCACAGAACCGGATTTGATATTTTTCGATATATGAATTTTTAATATTGATAATCGATGTAATGCAGTGAATCCTTTTTAATATTTGTAATACACCCCTGCATATTATTTATCTTACCTGTGGTACGTTATTCCCGAAGATTTCTTAGTATCCACCCCTGTCTCGACTGGTTCAACTTCTAACAGCAAAAGAAACCATTTTAGGCAATCAATTAAAACAAAGGTATCTTTAAAAATGTAATTTACAACACCAATGACACTTAAAATAACTTTGACATTAGCGTGGCACGAAAATGGCTGACCGAGTACGCTTTAGATTTTAGATCACCTGACTTCGTCTCTTCCCTTTATTACTATCTCTATGGTTTTGCCTAAATGCGTCCCGGCACCCACACTAATCTTACTCTAATGTGGTCTGTTAGTTCGATGAGTTCTTTCTGGCATTCTTCTACCAGTCTGGATGTTACCTTGCGGCTATTCAAAGCTGCAAGGGCTGCCTGGCAGCCAGTTAGTATGTCTATCTTATGAGTATCAGTTCTATGTTTGTTAATTCTGACACATTCTAGAATAGCATAAATCTCCGCCTGGCATAAAGAGGTATGATCTCCTATACTTTGGCAAGTTTATCTGAAGCCGTGAAAGGAATGCAGTTGAAAACATTCGATATTGCCACGTTTAACTATGGAAAAGCTAAAGTGCTAAATATGTAGTGATAATTATAATGGAATAATAGAAGGTGCTTTACATTACATATTATATTATTATTATATATTATAAATAAAATATTTGAAGGAAAAAAGAATTTTTTCACGACTTTGATTTATCGTCTACTACAAACTTAACGAACCCATGATATTAACGTCACGGAATACTAAAACTGGAAGAAAATCCATTTAAGTACAATACCACATGAAACTTAATCCAAAATAACCATAATATAAATCAAATTTTCATGTATTTAACCGTACAGTACAGTTCAACCAGAAATATGTGAATTGCCATCAAACGTTTTATGACCTTATAATTTTCATCGGTGGCACTATAATGACAATAAACAGGAAAATAACTTAATTTCATGTTGAATAATTTATGGGTTGTATAAAAGCCGATCGATGAACAGTAAAATTAACTGAACTTTCTAATTAGATAGGTTTAATGGGTATCTTTAATTTATTCGGCTATAATTACTTCTTTTTCCGTGATCGAGCTGTAATTTTCATAAAAACTTCTTAATTTTTGCATTATCAACTGCTGTTTTATACAAAGCAACTTCTATGTAAGTGATTCATAGGAAACTTTTATTTTTATGGACATTCGGTACTTAAATTGCTAAAATTTTGTAGAGAATCTCTGTGGACTATATTCATTCACAGATTATTTATATAAACGTTAAAGTGCAGCTTAGGCTATGCTGAACCCTCTGCAATAGTTTTATTTGAAAAATTCAACACATGCTCAACTATATTTGTCTCAAATTGCGGCAAATCCACCTTATGCTCAAAATAATTATATTTGGCACTCAGACAATCATTCGGTCGCTCACGTCTGTGCTCCGAAGGAAGCGGACGTCAGGGAAAAGAACGACGTCCCCGTGTACCGCTTTTTGGCTTGACATACAGATTGCGAAAAGTCTATTCAAGTCATACCATTTACACAAATACGACAAGGAAAATATGAGAAAAACTACTTGAAAGAACGAGAAGAATAATATTAAGAATAATTAATATTTTAACCGCTGTTGCCAGAAGTGCAGATTAATTTGTACAAATGATATTTTGTGTAGAATGGGGGAGCGATGAACATTCTTCCAGCCTCTGGAACTAAATAAGCCCATCGATAACTACCCACAATTATTCTTCTCTCTCTTTCAATTAGTTTTTCTCATATTTTCCTTGTGGTACTTGTGTAAATGGTATGACTTGGATAGACTTTTCGCAATCTGTAGATCGAGAGTAGATGTGGAAAGAGTAGGCTTAACTCAGACGGACCACAGCGACGCAACTAGTTTGTGTTTCTGTTGTCGTCATCTGTCGTTGAAGACGATCACAACAGAAACACAAATCAGTCGCGTCGCTGTGGTCCGTCTGAGTTTAGCCTCTTACAATTATTATAAGCACGTGCCAATATTTATTATTTTGTACATGCTTCTGCAGCTATTATGAGGCTGTATTTGATTGTAATAAAATTGTAATAGTTATTTCTGTCAAATTACATGGATAAAGAGGAAGACGAGTTTAATAGTGAGTGAAAATGTGGAAAGCTGGGATAAAAGATAAAAAGTTTGCAAGAACTACCTACTTGAGCAAGGAAATCATCATCTCATGTGATTTTTGAATGTAGAGCTGATAGAGGATTTCCTAATGAATTATATTGTTTGATTCGAGAGAGATTCTTTTGCGCGATAAGAAATTTAGAAATGGGGCTGTTATAGACATTGCTCCTCTTCTTGCACAAGCTGCAAAGGAGAAGACGCATTGTGGAATTTGTTTCATAATAAAGGGTGAAATTATAGGTAGTATATGTATGGTATTGATATTGATTAAATTTTATTTTCAAATACTTGTAAAATAAGTTTTGACATAAGTAGCCTATCATTGAGCTTCAATTTGGGGATAGTAATGGACTTTCGAAGTAACTAGAGAGCATTAAGTGGAATTATCTGCATAAAGAAAGCGAATATAGATGTTTCAAGCAAAGGTTTCTTGAGAAGCTATTGATAATCCGTGAAGTTCAGTTTTCACTATTTTTCCATCTGAAAACAAATAAACGGGGAATTTTTAAGTTTTCCACCTGTAGGATATTTTGGGAAATGGTTCCATTCTTTCAAAAGTAGTGGATCTTTGATGGTTGGGCAGCACTAAAATCTTTAGCATGTCCCAGATCAGATCCACACTGGTCTGGGACTGCATACAAAAGCTATCAACCCTGGTCCCTGGGCACAAAGGTATTGCATGAAATGGAAAGGCAGACTGAAACTGCATTTACTGGTAATGAACAGGAACGCAGCAGAATCCTAGTAAGAAACTGCTGGAGACGAAGACTGATAAAATGACTTCAGCAGGGGTCAGATGAGGGAATTGACGGATTTACTTACTGGTCACTGTACCCCAAGGAAGCAAATGCATACAATCGGAATATATATGGGGGAACCTATCTGTCGGTTGAGCATGGAAGAGGAGAAAGCAGCCTTTCACATTATCTTCGACTATGAAACAATATTTCATTGGGGTTATAGACTCGTAGGACTAAAGCATCCAAGGAAGGATTTATCCAAGAAGGACCCAGTGAAAAGACTGTTGAGTCTGCACATATACATTGTTTTCGTACTAAGAGTAGCGAATTGAGTGCAATAGAGTACACGCATATTTCATATTTTGCTTGGATATTAATTTATAATAGTGAATATGATATCAAAAATTACTAATAATAGGAAATATACCAGTTTCTATTGGAAATTACTCCCAAATTTTAAAATAAAATTCAAATTTCAATGCACTTTCCGACCACAACCCGACAATTTCCGAACGCTACCGATGATACGTGTGATGTCATATCTCTTGTGTTTACTTATGTCAATATGGCCGGTATTGCATTAGGTTATGTGTAGTTGTGTGTTTATATTGTATTTTAATCAACTATTAATTGCTTCATCGACGTAAAAATATCATTTATATGTTTTGTTTGAGACCATTACGTGTTTGTGTGTGCTTTTTTTTATTCATAAAAGTCAACGTGAAGTGGAAAGTGGACATAAATATTCGATATTTCCGTTGATATTTCAAAACTTTTTGAAGAATATATTTTATTTACTAGTTCAGTGTTCAATGACGATTCTTTCATATTTTGTGAGTGAAGATATGGCTAGCGAAGGTTTTGTAAAAGCACAAACTGATAACTTGGCCAAAGTAGACTCATTTATGCTGCTTGAATTTATGGAGTCAAACAGCTGCTTTGATGCAGAGGAAATAAGAGGAGTTAAAGCATTATCGTACGATTTGAACTTTGTTTTATTTATATAATATATACCAACCATATTTCGATGTGTAGTCGTAAGAAAATGATGTTTTTATGGTTGATTCCTAGACATATAGGTACATAACCTCAAACTATTTAAGAATAAAAATTACCAGCATAGAAGTAGGTACTTACATTAAAATGGTCTTCACAAACAAAAGTAATGCCCTTCTCTTAAGTGTATTTTTGCTCACGCCACCAAGTGAAGTAACAAATATTTTTTCTGGAGTTTCCATAGACATTGATTTACACACTGGAACAATGCAATACTTGGAATGCAAAGTTTTTTTCGGCTTTATCAATTTTTAAAGCTTTCAGAAACAAATTGGGTCACAAGAACTCAGAGCGTGCTACACGAATAAGAACGTAAACAAATTACGTCACACCATGGGGCAGCCATCTTTATGACGTAAAGCACGTTTTGGCGGACTTTCAACTTTTATGATTTTTGAAGTCGTTTCAAAAGTAAAGTTTATATTTTTTTGGAAAAATAGGCATGCAAGGTGTTAGGAGACCTGATAAAGCATCAATTCCCACCAATAGCAAAATTTATGCTTGTACCCTATTTGGGCATTTCTGCTGCCTAGTAATTGGTCAGATTACCTTCCGTTTCGCACAGTTTTATTCAAACAACTGGCGACATTTGTCAGTTTTGTGGTTATTTATATGGAATCAATCTTTATAGCCACTTTTTTGTTTTTGTTGTTTTATTTTTGACCCAGTATTATTTTCCGGTGTCATTTTCATTATTTATTCCGTTTGATAAACAAATCCATTCTTCTTTCCTCTTTTTAATAATATGAATCTTCAAGTAAAATATTTATTTCGTAAATATTTGTATATCAAATTTTCTATACTTCACAGTAAAATATTATGGTATAATACGAAATCAGAACTTCTACTCACTTTGATACTGTTACACAATAAATACCAAACTTAAATTCACAAGAAAAAAACATTTGTTGATCCCTAAATTACGTTAAAAAATATTCCTGGTCCTTCACATGTCCGTCTGTCAAACTGCGAATTATTTCTCAAAATCATTATCATTGGGAATGAAAGAAAACTTGGCTTGAAACTTTTTTCCGTATCCAGATACATTTTTCTTAGGCTAAATCAATTTATCCGCGCTCTCTTTAGCTATTAAAGTTGAAAGAGCGTTAAAAGCAAATCCAGAAATGTGCTTTAAAGATCCGTACGTGCGAGTAGTTTTTGATTGACCCTAAACATCGACAGAGAAATCAAATCAGCCTCTTTTTTCAGAAGCTAAGTTCCACACTTCGTTCTAAGAGAAAACGTGGGAAAATTTATGAAGCGGCTTTCCGATTCCAAGATTATCCTGCCTGAAAAGCGAATCGTGAACCAAACTGGAGTTGCTTTCATTAAATTTAATAAACCAACTAAAGGTCACCCACAAATAAGAGCGCCACAACATATAGAAATTCAAAAATTTAACGGAAATGATTTCATTTATGTGGTAATATAAATTGACAATATTTTACTGCTTCAATTTTAATTCGTCAAGCTGCTCGTATAATGGAAATTTCGTATCTAATAATTTCAGTTACCAGTTTTGTTGTTTCGAACTCCAGTCAGTTAAAAAAAATGGTAGGTACACAGAAGTGAAAACACAAATGGAACAGCTCCTCCTAAGGTTGAACTCAGACGGACCACAGCGAGCGTCGCGACAACTTCATAATTGTGGTTGTTAGTGGGCGGAGGTCGTGGTTATATTAAAAATGCAATAAAATTAGAGCAGTTCTAAGACGAACGACTTCTTGTAGTTGATCCCAGCAACGGTCGCTACCTGTGAACGGTATCAATGACAAATTGTCGTTGTTGGTGGTTCAATGCAAAACACATGGACGACAGACCGCCTTCGCAATGCGACAACTGGCCACTCCTCGTTTCTCCATACTGAAACTGATGAACACTACCGAACACCATTGTCATTATCTGAAGTCGTCTTGAACGGAAGATTACGACAACAAAAACACAAACTAGTCACATCGCTGTGGTCCGTCTGAGTTTAGCCACAACCACAATTATGAAGTTGTCGTGACGCGTCGATGAAGTCCGTCTGAGTTCAGCCTTAAAGTTTCACTATACCTACTTCTTTAAGGAATATGAGTTGATTCAAATCAATCCTCTCAATATAATTTCCATCTCAAGTCCATGAGTATCACTTACTTTAGTGGACAGTTGAAATATTTTTTCAAATTATACCTCGAGTATCTTCGTATGGACATTTGTATGAATATATCGTGTGTACACTTATATTTTCAACAAATTAACCTGCTTATAACTTCTAAATAGCTGAGGGTAAAAAAGGACAATTAAATGTTTTAGTTTCCCACAAGAAATGTTGAGAGCATTGTTTTACTTGTAAAATGCATTTAACTTCGTACTCGTACTCTATTCGAAGGATTCAAACAATGCAACCTCTGGTCTATTTTCAATTTCAATTTCATCAATTGTTGGTTTTACATACGCTCATATTGCGGATCCTATTGTAGTGCTATCTAGCGACACTTTGTCGAAAGTAGATCTGAGATAGAAAACCAGGTTAATTTACAGTAGCAATAACCCAAGGACATTGATAATTGTTCGAAAAAATTTTATTACAGATTTCGAAATCTAGTTGCTTGGAAACAGACCGACGCCGTAGGCGGAGGTTTTTGCCTACGAGCAACAAGCTTGAGAAAGTTGTCATAAAATTTTTGAGCATTTATCAATGTCCGAGGGTTATTCGGATAGAAAATTTTTTGCTAATTATAGAAATAATACAGAGCTAAAACAATTCATTTACAGGTGCAATTAACAAAGGAACAATTAGAAAAGTGACATTCCGAAATATTAAATATTTGAAACTTCAAAATCGAAATGAATCAATATGTGTCCATAGCAACGTGAAAATAACCCATGGTCTGTTATCAGTGTAATGTTGACATGATTGGGTGAAATTGTTCATATGATAAAAAATGAGGAGATTTGATTGGTTCCTGGGACTGACAAAAAATTTTCAGTTTAATGTTGACATGTGTTGCTTTCGTTTATTTGGGATTCAAGCACCTGTGCGTGACGCCTCAGTGGTCACGACTTTTAAGCAAAACGAACACGATTTTTTTAGGATCCTCAAAACCACTTGTCATGTGCCAATGCCAATGAATTTCCTGTGTTGTTAAGAGAACAGTTTTCAATTATAATGCTTTTGATCATATAATTTTGCATATTTGGATATTTTTAGTGAGGTTTAAAACGTAATCGGCACAATCTTAACCTTTAAATAAACGCCAAACCGGACAAACGTCAAATATTTAATGTCCGTGGCTTGAAGCTCATATTTTTCGGTAAGTGCTTGAGGGGCAAGGGGAAGGTAAGACTTGGCGTCACGCCCGGTAATAAACGAACGGATCTCAGTAACTACGAGCTGCTACTAGCAGCCAAAAGTGAATAATCGAAAACGCTTATGATTGGGTGAAATTGTTCATATGATAAAAAATGAGGAAATTAGATTGGTTCTTGGAACTGACAAAAAATTTTCAAGGGCATTCTATATGGCGTCACCTACATTTTACCCACTTAATAATGTCAATGTTGCCATGCTTCGATTGGGAAAACTGAAACATACTTATTTTATTTTCCATGTTATGCGCTCTTACTTATCTTTGTCCATAACAAAAGTATGGCGAATAATAAATAGATAATGTTTTCAACTTGAAACAAACATAATACACAACTGTTGATCTTTTTTTCTAGTAGATGTATAAAATTTACCGTTCACTAAAAAGAACACATCCACTTCTCGGGCTATAAGCCCCGGCAGACAATGAATTACACTTTTAAGTTAAGCGGTGTTGGTATATCTGCAAGATATAACCAACCAACCATTCTGGTCTGTAATCAGAAAAGACAATATCTATTTTTGAATTACTATAAAAAGAAAGACCATTAAAAGACAAATTTATAGTTGAGTTTGTACTTCATGGAAAATAAACTCGAAACAAATTCATAATGATTCAAAATTTAGAAACAAAGTATCATAAAAGGACTCATAATATTAGTATTTAATTAAGTGGGTCTTTTTTTCCCAGAAAAATGGGAAAATTGGAAGTGTGCGCTTGCTTCAGTTGTGTTTTTTTTATGGAACGAGTGGCCAAATTTGTTTTATGCTATCCATTCGTAACTATAACTAGTTTTGTAGCACATCAAATGTTAGAGATCATGCCATGAGATATATTCACCATCTAGCGCACTTGCTACAATACTTTCAAGTATCAGCTGTAAAACATGCTGGAGATATTATAACATTATTCACCCACTCACCTGCATGATATTGTGTGTCAATTCCACACGCCAAGTCTAGCGTTAAACCAAATACAAGCTGTTATAATCAGTCTAATGATTGCTCGGTCGTATTATTCGATGATTGAGGAATTATTGTGAAGGGCTGCTAGTTATTCGGATATTCACATAAACTGTTGCGACATTTTATTCAAATGAAATTTGAGGGCGCATATTTTTATATGTGCATGTTCAGTCAAGAAAGTCCTCTAAATATTCACGAAACTATGCATTCCAATCAAAGCCTTGATAATAATATTTTTCTTGAGCTGTTTATAAACAAGATTTTCAAATTGATAGCTAAGAATTGAAATGAAACTATTGATGGATTTTACAAGTTTATTAAAATTTCTAACGTCACAATAACCTAGCTATACACAATGATAGAATAGGCCTGAAGAATTTCACACACTCACAGATATCCAAGAAAGTTCTGTCGGTATCACAGCACGAAAGTTCGGTACACTTCTGAATGTTTGAGCAACACTGTACACCTTAGTGTCACTTTAAATTGTCAGGAAAACTATGCAGGATGCAAAGAGTAGAGTTACCAGAGATTCGCAGAGGTGGGATGATGCACTTTTAACTGAAACAAAAAAAAATACTCACTTTCCTATGTTCTGATAATACTTTTTTTCCACCACTAGCTGTGAAGTTGAGAAGTTGAATTTCTCTATAAGTGGTTAATAATTTTTCCTATTATTAGCCTGTTCAATAATGGGCAAATTCAAATATTTTGAGAATCCAAAAAATTGTGCAACATACTTTTGGATACCCAGGAGATTGTCTTTAACATATTCGCTGCTTGAAATTACCTATCAAGATGAAATTATTTGAATAAAAATGTCATTAGTTTAAAACTCGCGCTCAACCAAAAATGACTGATGACATAACGAGTAAAACTGACAGTGAACTTGTCAGTCAGACGAAAGAGGACAGAGTAAACGCCTCTCGTGGTGCGTTTGTGAATTATTTTTAATTTTGTCTCAAATTTGGCTAGTAGTGGAAAAAATTGTATATTACACCATGGTGTTGAAGACATTTGTAAACCCCGCACCTTATTCCGCTCGGTGCAAAGCCATGTTACTTTAAAAGCCAATTTAAAACTTCGACAGGTAGGTGCAACTTAGATTTTGTTCTATTATTATGAAATGAAACTAGTGCATTGTACTATATAATGACGGCAATAGTTCTCAGGGATGAATTCGGTCTCTATAAATAGCTTAGATATTCTTGATTTATTCAAAAGTATATATTAAATTTCCAAAATCAGGAAGATACTGTAGTGTACTCACTACGTTACTATAGTGCCAAGTGAGTTTGGTACCTTGTGCATATATGCATAAGACTTACATTAATAAAAGTATTACTAAGACTAAATTTTTTGTGTTTAATTGTAGAGGTACGAATTAACTTCTGTCATAAACTTGATCTGGGAGTGAGATATTATGTCTAAAGAAACTCAGCTGCTGTCCCTGGGATCTTTCTACAGGGAAATTTCCCCAAAACTTCACCACTTGGGGTTGGTAGTCAAAACGATATCCAGATTTCAACTTGATTCATGCGATAAAACCAGGAGTAACGAATTAAGCTATCAAACAAAATGATGATCCATCAGGTATGTATATACTTAGTTAGGTATTTAGCAAAAGTTCCAACTATAATTCAAGCTATTCCTTAGGAATATTATTGCAAAAAAATATGTTTATGGAGATCCTTATGAGGGCTCTCTTAAGAAGGGCTGAAACAATAAGCTTTATTGAAGTGTTTATCTCATACAAGAGATAGGTTGGATCACAGATCAGCATGGTAGCTCACCTAGGTTGGCATGTGGCCTTCAATGTGGCTTCAAACGAAAGATATTCTAAACGAAATTCCTTGGGCTACAAAAATAGATAATATATCCACTTAGTAAGTGATTCTGTACCTCAGACTGGAGCTAGTTTTAATATTTTCCCAAAGATTTCTGATTTCAAATCCGCCAAAGGCGTAGCACGTTCTTCTCCAACAAAATTGCTTTTTACCAAAAAAAACCCTTTTTTTTCTATGACCTCTGACCTGATGCCGGTGTTTAACCTTGAAGAGAGTTGATAATGACTGTATTTACTGAGGTCAAGGTTGTGAAGGAAATAAAAGAAGATATTTCTGACAGCTGATTGATTTCTGACACTTTTTGGTTCTGTTTATATTTTGTAAATTTTATAAGACTGTTTGTATAAAAATAAGGTAATTTATGTTGAAATTAAAATAAGGTTTTGTTCAATTGAGAATTATATATATATTTTTTTTCCTTTTATTTTCAGGTGGTGAAGCTGGATGGGGAAACCAAGACCTGCAGAGTATTTGAAAAGATATCTAATAAATATTGACAAAAATTATGGACCAAGTTGTTGGTAATAAACGTATTTGTTTTTTCTTGGTTGATTTCATAGTATACTCAAACAATTTAATGAACCCTATTCCTGTGTAATACTTGTTGAGGTAAGTTGCAAAATAAACACGTAACAGCCACTCGCGAAATAATTTTGGTGCTCGGTCAATAATAATAGTCTTCACGACCTTGGTGTATAATATACTATTATTACACACATGAAATTTTTTTAAACGATTCATAACTACTTAAATCCGAATATATTGAAGGTCCGGGAATAATATGGCATCATTAGATGAGATGAAAAAAAAAGTTGGGTGATTTGAAAAGTTATAGCTGTTGCTTTGATCCAGTTCCAACAGAAGTTCCTCGCAGTGACCATCACAAATCCTTGGAGATACATCGAAAATCACTCTGGCGAAGAATTTGTTATAATAATCTATTTAAATAACAAAATGGCTGCTGCAGGAAATTTTACTCCAGATTTTCGGGAAAAACCCATCAGTAAATTATTTATAAAGAATCGAATTGGACAAAAAAATGAAAAATCTTTTGATCGAGCACTAGTGTGTCTGAAAGTTTTATATATTTCATTGAAAAAAACATAGTTTTGAAAAAAAAAACGCATTTAAAGTTTTACACTCGATTTATGTAGAGTATTATTAATTTGGGTATGGGGCGGAGCTCCATCTTGCTGAAACCATCTTCTATTCACAGAAACTTGTGGTTTTGCTCTATCAGGATATAAGTTTGTCAAAGATGGTACGACATTATTTTGTAGCGGGTCTGGATATTTATCATCCTTCAAGTTGCCATAAATGGAAAAATAACCTACTTATATGATTTCCAACAATTCCCGCCCAAACATTAATTTTTTCAGGGCATTGCGTATGTTCTTCTCTCATCCTGTGAGGATTCTCATTAGACCAATAGCTGCAATTTTGATCATTGAAGCTGGTAGGGTCAAGTGGGGTAAAGATGAAACACGCAATATTTAGGTGAAAAATGAGACGCTCAAATAAAATTGCTAATTGTTTGATTCCAATCTTGTTTCTTGATATAAATATATTGCAATACTCATAAAAACATCATCCCTACAATTTATTTCATTTTTGGGAAACAAATGACGTCAAAATTAAAATTACAAAATCTATCGCATTGTTTGCGATTTAAATCTTTTAAAACCGGGTTTTGAATTTTTGTTGTGCAAGTTCATATGTCGGTGGGAGAGGTTCGGTTAAAGTCGCTTCGCGCTCTGATGCTACTACCCTTGCAGCGTGTGCTATTGCATTCCAGTTCCAATTGATCAGTTTTCGAGTGAGCACGTTTTTCCTGGAGGGGTAAATTTGAGACACGCTAGGAGGTAAAAATGAGACAGCACAGGTTTAAATATAAGACAAACATTTTGATTATTTTTTAGCTTTTATTTACAAAACCAAGATGCCAAAGAACTATGTACCTAAGCCGAAGAAGTATACAAAGGAAGATCTCGATAAAGCAGCAAAGTTAGTGAGAGCTGAGGGTTTTTCTGTAAGGACTGCAGCCAATGCCTTTCATATCTATAAGTCGAAACTAAGTCACTATATGAATAAAAAGAATTCAACAAAACAAGGGCGAATAACATCGTTATCTTTAGAGAAGATTTAGCTTCAAAATTAATAACAATGGCTCAGGGGTTCGCATTATCTAGGCAAGAGGTTAAAAATTGCTGTGCTAACATATGTGCAAGAAAATTACCTTAACACGGCTTTCAAAGATGGGCGCCCAGGCAATGACTGGTTTAGAGATTTTTGCAGAAGAAATCGTCTTAGTCAGAAAAAAATGAAGCAACTTGAAAAGTTACGACGTTTAGCCACTAGTGATCCATTTATTATTTATTCGTTCTATGATGAACTTGAAAAATGCATAAACAACCTAAATATTACATCGTCACAAGTTTGGAACCTTGATGAAACTTCTTTTTTCCATGGATTCCACAAAGATTAAAGGGATAGCTGCCAAAGGACAAGAGGTACATAGGAATATTGAAGGATCCGGAAAGGAGAACGTGACTGTAATGGCGTGTAATATATGTTAATTTTAACATGGAAAAAAACGTATTTTGTCTCATTTTCCCCTTAGTGTCTTACTTTTGGTTTAGAGGACGGCAAGACTGTTAAAACATGCATTTTATAACTGTATCATTTTTAACCACGCATGTCTCATTTTTACACTTTTTCTAGGTTAAATATAAGAGACAGTTTCATTTTTTTAAATCTTTTAATAGTTTTCTCACCATCATTTACTTCCTATAACATTTTTATCAATTCTTTCAAAGGAGTCTAACACACACAAAAAGTTAAAGTTTTAAAAAATGTCTTATTCTTATCCCACTTGACCCTAATTATCAATTTCATAACCTTTTCGAATTTGGCTGAATACGATCCTGATGATTTTATTTGTCAAATTCAAGGTTAGCTATATGTCAAAATAGCAAATAAAATAAACGACATACCGAAAACCCGGATGTACGTCACACCAAGGAAGCTATTGAATGTACTATACGGTCCTACATGTACATTTTCAATATCTGGCGGGAAGTTTTTACCGGAAAGATCCCGCTTCGTATGGGATTTTCAATACATGAGGGAAATATTCGACAAAACATATTCATATGTTTCCATTAAAAATAGGGGAATTAATAAAAAACAGTTTATTTATAACATTTCCATCAATAATATACAAGAATGCAAAATATTTTGCTACTTTTTTAACTTTGAATACATATTTAATACATCATCAAAATTTGAATTTCGTTCTCATTCAATTTTCAGTGCATTCCAGCAAATCATTTGAATTTTTTAGATTCCATGATTATTATTTTTGTGGAATGTAACAAAAATTTTCTTCTTTCCATGAAACATTTTAAAACTTCCGTTGTATGTTGAAAATAAATTCCAGTTAAACTAATTTATCGCATTCGATAAAAATATGGCTTTAGTCGAACAAAGAGAAATCTGATCCGGCCTAATCTTCATCTGATTGAAGTAAATAAAATGTGCTTTACGTTACTTTCCGAAATCTTTTTATTAAATATCGCCCACATTCCGGTACAATTGAATTTTATCTTTGACGGCATTCAGTGATTATTTTCATATTACCATTCGAGATATTCTTTGTCTCAAGTTCATTAGAACATCTACCATTTTTATCAAGAAAATTGGATTTCGAATGAAACGATCCCAAATTTACGAATAATGCCGTCCACGTTTCGCTGATGATTGTCGGATCTAACGCGATTCCAAATTTATTTAGGCCTTACAAACGAAAAGAAATCCTTAGTCTGCGTTCATTTGTATTTCAATCGGAAAACTGGAAAGCGGATTATCCCACAAAATTATTGGAAAGCATACATCGCCTTGGTGTCTAATAAATACAAGATATTTAG
Organism: Galerucella calmariensis; assembly: GCA_910591675.1. Lineage (NCBI taxonomy): Eukaryota > Metazoa > Arthropoda > Insecta > Coleoptera > Chrysomelidae > Galerucella > Galerucella calmariensis. The sequence continues at coordinate 641 of CAJUYG010002650.1, read as the reverse complement.
TGGTACCTGGTTGTACACCATGAATCTCAATGATCGTAGTTTTTAGTTAAAACACTGACATTTAGTCATCTGAGATCGATCGCTTGATGATAATATCCACTGTTAACACCTCCAACCACTACAGCATTCAAGTATTAGTGGATAGAAAGGGCTTTCAAACACGTACAGTGCGCCCCATTATGGGGCGCTAAATTTTTTTCTGTGATATGAAATATATAGAACAGCGTGTTATACCTCTCAGAAATATTTTCCGTAGATTAGTGTTATAGGTAGGTACCTCTACCTTATTACATTTGAATAATACGAACGGCAATGTGTGGAATTAACAAAAAAAATAAATTAACTTTGACATTGTTTATGTTGACATCAGATGATACGTCTGTTTACTTTTCTAGTATGTAGTCCAGTCGGCTTAGCCCAAAAACTATCATATCATGGATGTGAAAGCAGTAGGCGAGATTTTCAGTAGTAATACCCCTAGGGTCTTGATAATACCGAGATAATTTTGTCATAGAGAATGCTGAAAGCGTGTTGCTTGATAATAGCCCAAGGCCGCAGGCGGACCATTTAATCTCGAGTTATTGAACCCCAAACTTGATCAACAATTTTAGGCAAACGAACAACAATATAACGAAAAAAAA
>CAJUYG010002649.1:0-29014 GCA_910591675.1 Galerucella calmariensis | reverse complement strand
TGAAGATGTCCCAAACTACAAATTAGCGCCCAACGTGGGCAACGTCTTGCTCGTGCTACACGCTATTTACGCGAAAGTTTTAGCGCGAAATATTTTATTTGTGGGATCAAGCAGATTATTGAAGTAGCGAGATCCCGCGGGAATGCATGATTTTGCGGGATTACAATATCTAAATACAGTCCATAGGGAAAAAAGAGCTAACTCGTGGTGGACAGAGGAAGTTTGGCTTTGGCGTTGCCAAAACGGAGGCAACAGTTGACAGAGAATGTCTTATGTCAGGGCTGGGGAGTTAGAAGTGGCTACTGAGACGTCGAGCGGGAATTAGTTATTTTTTCATGAGATCCGGTGAACGCGAGGTATTTAAAAAAAATATTCACTTCACCTCTGTTTTTATCTAACTATCCATATCTCCAGTTTGTTAACAACGAACGAAGCTTAATTCCTTTTACAAAAAGAAAAACTTGTCGAAGAAATCAACGGATCAAATTAAACTGCGGTTTTGTGTAAATTTGTTTAATTGTGTCTTGAAAAATGTTTTATCGTTCCCAAGTTCGTATTATATTCGTTGCATACGACTGGAATACCTAAAACGGGTCTCCGACTACGTACTTGGTAACGATCTGTCATTAATTAGCTTTTGTTCGGGCTGTTATAGAACGTCTTTGTGTGAAATAAAATCGTCAGGAAGAATGAATACCTCCTGTGAACATTTTAATCCCATAAAATTCCAAATTCATATAATTTTTTGTGGAATTATGGGAAATGTTGATTGAATTGTGAGGATTACGAGCTTACTTTGGCAAAAAATGTTATTTGTTTGATTTTCAGGCTCTGTGAATTTGAATCGACTAATATGATAGAAAGACCAATCGATTCAGCCGACAATTTTATATATACTTACAAAAAAATGCTCAAAATTCGTCCCGATGGGTTTTTTGGGAGGAGAAATCGACTGCCACAGTCTGTTTTTGTATAAAATCATTTTTGGAACTTTAGGTCTTTACTTCAGGTTATGTTTGAGCGACCAGGGGTCGCGACGCAAAATATCTGACCGTTACGTTACGTTGCTTCGTTATGTGCCCTGCTTGCGTGCGTGTGCTCTCTCCTGAGTCTCTCTCTCGTTTACGAAGCAGCGATTCATATGCTTCGGCCGGGAATCGAACCCGGGCCGCCTTCGTGGAAGACAAGCATTCTACCACTGAACCACCGACGCTATATTAAAATTCTATGCAAAGCTGGTATTAGCAGTGCTGGTGATCTACTTGAATTTGTTCGGATAAATGTTTACTATTATTTCCATAATTTTTTTTGCGCGATTGATCTTTTTTGTTTATTTACAGCATCGGTTGTCAGGACGGTAGGTTGTGATTACTGGTTTCTAAATTTAACACGTCGGTAAGTGATTTACTTACCGTTTAGACGTCGAAAAGTAATAAAAAGCAAAACAATTTCACCGAAATGCAAAATATATTTTAAACTGATCGAGAAGTATAAATGTCACTTTTGACATTTTGTTCATTTCGAAGAAATTTAAATTATTTTATTCGGAATTTATTTCAATACGATCGCGCAAAAAATGGTATAAGCATCTCGAACGTTAAGGGTAATTACAACGTTTGCATGTAGATTCCTCTCGTAAAATTTGACAAAATGATATGAGGATTAAGGGATCTAGCACATTTACTTTTCGAAATACAGGGTGTTGAAATTTTGAAAACTTGAATGTTTTAATTCGATAACTTTAAAATGGATGGATAAATTGATTTGACATTTGGCATGTTGTTTTTAAATGTAAAAGGGCATATTTTGATAGAAATAGTAGTTTGTGCAACTAGTGTGGATATGATGGCCATATCGCACGAGGACGAAGTGCGATATGGACAATCCACACGAGTCGAACAGCATATTTTTTCTACGACCCACTCAAGAAAAAATCTAGAAAATAAAAATTTCTATAAACTGTAATATAACTACAAATTGAAAAATTAACAATTCAATTTTATGTTTCCACTAAGTTTTTTTTTTTCTTGAATGTACAATTTGTATAATGCTACGGTTTCCCTTTTTAAATATACGATGCTGCTGTAAGTATATGTTGCCAGCCGGACTCCCTCATGAAGGGTACCGTACCATTATCTATAATAATGAATATTCTGCTGAATATTTCATACGTCTACCTGTTGTTGTTATTAATATCATGCAGAATGATTATTTAAAAAAAAAAATTAACAATAAAAAAAAACTTCTTCACGGGGAATCGAGCCCGGGTCTACCGCGTGAGAGTCTGGTTTGCTTACTACTCGACCACCGAGGAATATGTAAATTGTTTATCTATAACGTCAGATGTATTACATAATTTTTGCTTAAAAGGAACTAAAATACCTACCGTGTGTCCTGCGACACGTTCTACCTTTTTTTCGCCTCCAAATTGAGTCATGAAATTTTCAAAAATCCAGAACTATAAGTGCTCATAACTCGACTGATATGATAGATAGAACGTAATCTTCGCCAATCGATGCATCGGACAATTTTACATATTCCAGTGGGTTTTGATTCCACAATTTTGAGTAACAAGGAAGTTAGCTGAAGCCAGTTTATATTAAATATTTCCATACCTACTCCTTGCTTCAAAATTTTCGACAAAAAAAAATGTTTTCGACATAAAAAATGCTCAAAATTCGTCCCGAGGGGTTTTTTGGGACGAGAAATCGACTTTCACAGTCTGTTTTTGTATAAAATCATTTTTTCGCCTCCAAATTGAGTCATGAAATTTTCAAAAATCCACTTTTCAAAACTAAAGATGCTCATAACTCGATTAATATGATAGATAGAACGTTCATCATTTCCTTTTTTTCGCATTTTTTTCTCTGACTTATTCCACTACCCACATACTCCACGTTCTATCGCTGGTTACCCACACTTTTTTTTTAATATTAACTAATTGATTTCCAGAAAAAAAAAACAGATGTCGACAAGGCAACAGCTTTTTCATTTACGCATTTTTTCGTTGTGATATTTTTTTCTTTTAAATGCCTTCTTTAAATTACATTAAAAACCAAACTCCATCGACTTGTGTGCCAGATCCAGTTAGATGAATCAATTTAAATATTCGTAACCCACTCGACATCACCGTTTCAAGTGGACATTCAAAGTCAACTTCACGCCATTATCTATTTACGACTTGACAAGCCAATTTCTTTCAAATCGAAGCGTCTTTATTCCAGCTAAATATCTTCAACTGTAAAAAATTATCAAATTTTCTGCGATCAAGATAAAAACCATCAAGTATTATAGGCGGGGAAATAGGGATAGTCTTCCATTAAAGTCCGAGCGATAAGGAGGGATGGAAATAAAGATGGGGACGAGTAAATATTAGGGAAAATTGTGTAGTTAATTAGCGTATAGGGTGAACAATAATAAGGAAGTTACAAGTTTTATACAATATTACGAAGCCAGAAGTCTGCATCAGTACTTCAAAGAGTAACAGAAATTTTGGTGAGAGATGGAAAAATTATGGAGCTACAAAAAATTTAGTAATAATGTTAATAATTGTAGTATTAATATTCATATAATTAAATAACATACAACTTTCAAATAGTAGGAGGTTACAAAACTATAAAATTAATGACTTTGAAAATACGTACGCTACTGAACTTGTTAACAATTGTTATTGTCGGGTATAAATCGGGTTCTAGCAATTATGGTTCTTAGATGAAGTCCCCTCTTTGTGTAATATTGTGATTCTCGATGGGTTTAATTGCAAAAATTTCGATTAATGTAACCGCTTCAAAGATTTTCGTATGAAAGAGACCATTTAACCATTTATCGACTCTGTTGATAATATTCAGCGTTGACAGAAATTTTAGAAATATTCATTATCGACGATGAGTCGAGTTTTAACAGTATTATTCATATTACACACACTGTCGCGATTGATGAAGTTCAATTTTTATCCCAAGAATAACGTGGAGAATTATCTGATTTTAAAGTGTGATGTGTTTGTAGTATGGGGGAGAAAAATAAGTAAGAAAAATTTTGAAAAATCATTTTTCTAATTTTGACATATAAAGTGACACTTTTTAAAACTGATTGACATTATGAAACGTCTTACTTTTTGTAACTAGTTGCATAAAGTAAAATTTTATGCAATTGGTGACGAAAAATGTATTTCAAAATTAGTGACAATAGTACATTGTTTACCGGGTAGGAAAAGCTTAACATTCCTGGACGACTGTCGAGGCGCAAGCCGAGACTTAGCAACACAGAGTCCAGGAATGTGGCTTTTCCTACGAGGTAAACATACTATTTTTCCGCAAATCGTTTAAAATTCGACAGATATTGATTGATTTAAAAAAAAACGCGATAATTTTATTCCCAAATAAATGGTGCTTTGAAATTCCTAATAAAATTACTTGGGTTACTATGGAAACGTATTGAATTGTCAAACTTGACGCTTATAAATTTAATTGCTGGTGTTCTCGAAAGTAAAATGATAAGTGATGATGAAATTTCCACTCCTGGGACTCCTCCAGAGCTGGTTGAGGCAGTGAATACTGCTTCATTAGAATTATTGCCAAAGAAATCAAGAGAAAAGTACGAAAATGCATACAGACGTTTTATGGATTATCGCATGAGTAAAAATACGAGTTCTTTCTCAGAAAATGTTGTAATGGCATACTTCCTAGACCTTTGTTTAAAGATGAAATCTTCAACATTATGGGCCAATTATTCAATGCTGAAGTCAACCCTTGCACTTAAACACAATGTAGATATATCTACATACTCAAAACTTCGTTCTTTATTGAAACGGCAAGCTCAAGGTTATAGGGCAAAGAAATCTAAGATTTTAACGAAGGAAGAAATTGAAAAATTTATCCAGGAAGCTCCAGATAAAGAAAATTTAATGATTAAGGTAATTTACAAGGTTTTAATTTCTATTTAGATTATAGCTTTATTTATTTTTTAGGTGGCTGTAATATTTGGTATTTCTGGGGCCTGTAGAATGGATGAGTTAGTCCGAATGACTGTACACGATATAGAAGACTTAGAATCTAAGCTTTTAATCAGCATACCTGATTCGAAAACCAACAAACCAAGATCATTTGTAATTAATCAGATCTACTTGAATGTTTATCGAAAGTATGTTTCGTTAAGACCAGAAAATATGAACAGTGACCGATTTTTCTTTAAATATCAAAGCGGAAAGAGTTGTAGACAAGTGGTAGGAATTCATCAATTTAGAAAAATGCCCAAAATAGTTGCTACATATTTGAACTTGGTAAATCCGACAGAATATACTGGTCACTGCTTTCGTCGGTCTTCTGCAACAATATTGGTTGACTCTGGTGCCGACATAACTAGTTTAAAGAGGCATGGCGGATGGAAGTCATCAAACGTTGCTGAAGGATATATCGAAGAATCGCTTAACAATAAGATTGAGGTGGCAAATAAAATTTTCACAGTACAAAATATTCAACAAAATGACCCTACCACCCTGCATGTTGTCCAAAATGTTTCTCATAGTTCTAAGAGTGTTCCTCCAATGTTCAATAATTGTACTAACTGTCAAATTACTGTAAATATAACAAATTGATCTTAAAAATGTATTCAGCAATGACTTGATGTTTTCAAAATATAAATTAATTCCTTATAAGCAATGTGTTTTCAATCATTTATGTAGAACACTAACAACTGTACGGAAATATCATTTCCTTACAGTAAGGAAGTCCTGACTTTTTCTTCAAGAAATTTTGACAGGAATGTCAAAATTTCCTAGCGATTTGCGGAAAAAATAATTTTTTTCTATTTTTCTGTAATTTAATATAATTTTTTTCTATTCAACTTGTATTATATTGTTAATTTATTTCAAATCTTGAAATAGATTGATATTAAATTATTATTTTTCTAATTTTTTCTATTTTTCTGTAATTAAATATAATTTTTTTCTATTTTTCTGTAATAAAATATAATTTTTTTCTATTTTTCTGTAACTGAATATAATTCTTTTCTATTTAACTTGTATTATATTGTTAATTTATTTCAAATCTTGAAATAGATTGATATTAAATTATTATTTTTCAAATTTTTTCTATTTTTCTGTAATTAAATATGATTTTTTTTCTATTTTTTTGTAAGTAAATATAATTTTTCCTATTTAACTTGTATTATATTGTTAATTTATTTCAAATCTTGAAATAGATTGATATTAAATAATTATTTTTCTAATTTTATCTATTTTTCTGTAATTAAATATAATTTTTTTCTATTTTTCTGTAATTAAATATAATTTTTTTCAATTTTTCTGTAATTGAATATAATTTTTTTCTATTTAACTTGTATTATATTGTTAATTTATTTCAAATTTTGAAATAGTTTGATATTAAATTATTATTTTTCTAATTTTTTCTATTTTTCTGTAATTAAATATAATTTTTTTCTATTTTTCTGTAATTAAATATAATTTTTTTCAATTTTTCTGTAATTGAATATAATTTTTTTCTATTTAACTTGTATTATATTGTTAATTTATTTCAAATTTTGAAATAGTTTGATATTAAATTATTATTTTTCTAATTTTTTCTATTTTTCTGTAATTAAATATAATTTTTCTCTATTTTTCTGTAATTAAATATAATTTTTTTCTATTTTTCTGTAATTAAATATAATTTTTTTTCTATTCAACTTGTATTATATTGTTAATATATTTCAAATTTTTAAATAATTTGATATTAAATCATTTTCTGTTTCAAATATCCTAATTTATTGAACAATTATAAATTTCAAATTTATAAAATAATAATTATTTTACTTTAAAAAATTGTCTCATTCATATGAAATATCAAATTTTCTATTTATAACATCTAAACATTTTTCGGTCTTAAAAATGTTTCTATTATTTTCTAAATATTATGATTTTATTTTGAAATTCCTCACAAAATAGACAGGGCGTTTCAAAATTCATGCTACAAAATTCAGGAAGTTCTATAACAAAACTTCCTCAGCCCACCCCTTTCCGAGATATCACCCTTAAAAGGTGGTGACTAAAATTGAGTTATTATTATTTTTTTGAAAGTAGAGTAGAGTAGAGATAGAAATGCGTGACACTTGCAAAACCAATACAATACTAAAATATTATAGTAAACATCAATTTTTATTTCAATTCTATGTTGGGCAGGTAGTTTCACCCCGTATCAGGACTAGATTAGGATAATTTCTATTATCAGGAGATTAAAAATTAAGTAATTACGGTAGTCAGTGACGTACTTGAGCCTCAAGTCTTGAGCAATCAAGAATTACTGAAAAATAATAGTTATTTGTGATACAAGTGCGTGAAGTTATACTTTTGCGCACTAGTTGCGAAAATGCAAGGCAAGAACGTAGCGAGTACCTTTTTCGCGACGAGTGCGCAAAAGTACTTCACACACAAGTGTCATACAAAACTGTATCTACGACTAAATGAAGTGAAAATATAAAAATGTGCTTTGAAGGGGTTAAAAAACAAAAATAAATTTTCTATAAACAAATATATACACAACGAATTCTAATTTCAGGTGGTGTGCAATCCGAAGAAAAGCATTCTTTTCGAGGTTCTTCCATTTAAAATAAGTGTAATTAAAATTCTAAATATAACAGAAAATATTTTTTACTATGTCTGACACTTTTGTCAAATTTACTGATAGTATAAAAGTTTATACAACAACCGACTAAATTCAAGGCAACTCGATAATTACGTGGCTAAAAAAGAGTGTTAAAATGAAAGCCCCATTTAAAAAACATTGGTCATTGGTATGTATTTGACATATTTTTTTTTTGGTTCGTAAATGAGTAATTTTAAAGGTGGTCGTAGATAAAATAATTTTATGATAAATAAACTGAGTTAGAGAGTATATGAAACAAAAAATGTAAAGAGTATTATAGAAGTGAAAAATAAATATCGAAAATATATGATGGCACTTCTATTTATTAAATAAAAACAACCATATTTTCTTGATGTGACAAAAAAATATATGTAAGAATAATAAAGATGTTTCAAAAGCATCTAATACGGTAAAACGGCTAGTTTCACGTTGGCCAATCCAACTACTAATAAGCGTGCCCGTTATTTTCCAACAAGTTTCTCTTTAAACTCGAAAGAAACAGTCTTCATATATATTTATATATTTAATATTGTGTTAGATCGGATTATTTTGTGATAAGAATTTCATGATTGGAATTATAATATTTATGTATGTAGATTTTATTACTAAAATGTTAAAATTACGATAAACAGTAGTAAAATTTATTCGGCGTTTGATATTATAAGGTTAATTGGAATTTTATAAGGTGACTTGGTATTGAGCAGATCCTCTGCCGTACATGACAATTTGCAGTTTATAAAATACATTTATACATTGTTAGCGCCTGTCAACAAATATAAAATGTCAAGATAGACTGTCACAATTATTTAAGTTAATGCCAAAGTATCAAAATGGAATTGAGCCACTGAAAATGCCTATAGTCTGTACAGAAAGTACGAGGAGTAATAAATCATTCATTTAAGTAGATTTCATAGACGTACCAAAATATATTTTAAGAGGGTATACTGTAAGGTACATTTTGTATTGAACGAATGAGTTGCAGCTATGCTAAAGAATATACGATTTAGGTCAGAGGTAACGGGATGTACTAATTTTAATAAAAAAAAGTGATAGAGGTAAATAAATTTTAGTAAGTTTGATAAAGAAAGGCAACACAGTTTATTCATAATAGAAAACAAACCAATCTGTAACAATAATTATTTTATATATTTTTGTATATATGTGTGTATAAATGCTGGATATACAGTTTCCAAATCTTGGCAAGATGAAAACATTAAAAGCGGAAGGCAGGCATTCGTGGAAGGTTTGTCGTTAGGTTTGCAGCCACCATCTGGAAAAGGAAAGAGACTTATCATTGTCCATGTTGGAAGTTCTGAAGGTTTTGTTGATGGTGGATTATTAACTTTTATTTCAAAACGCACGGGGGACTATCACGAAGATATGAATGGGGATGTCTTCGAGGAATGGTTTGTTCAAATGTTGGATCTGATTCCAAAAGGGGCTGTTATTGTTATGGACAACGCAAGTTACCATTCACGGTTACGAGAAGCATTGCCCACAAGTCGTTGGCGTAAAGCAGAGCTTTTGGAGTGGCTTATTTCGAAAAATATTAAGTTTCCAAAAGATCCACTAAGGAAAGAACTTTACAGAATTGCAAAAATGAACAAGAATAAATACAAAACCTACATTGTAGAAGAAATGGCTTCTTCTCGTGGTATATCAGTTCTTCGACTTCCCCCTTATCATTGTGAACTTAATCCCATAGAATTAATATGGGCTCAGGTAAAGGGGGAAGTTGGAAAAAAAATACTACTTTTAAAATAAACGATGTTGTGAAATTGTTTGAGAGTGCTGTAAGTCATGTTAGTAAGGAAAATTGGACAAACTGTATCGAGCATGTTATCAAAGTAGAGGCAAATATGTTGAAAATTGACAATATTTGTGATGAATTAATCGACCCTATTATTATTAATGTCAACAACGATTCTTCCTCTTCCGAGTCGGATATAGAATAAAATGTAAGTAATAAATGTATTCCAATAATTATTTATTTTCATTTTTTTTATATTATAATTTAAAACGTATTTTTTTCCCAAAATACACACCACTGCATTGCGTTATTGCTTATCTGCTAATCCTTTAACAATGAAGAAACCCTAAATTTTGCTACAACTGAAACAAATACGGGGTCGATCTACCTGGTTTTTAGATTTACGGAAGAAATGTAATTTAAAGTAAGAGATTTATCAAAAATTTCATGGTGCTCCCTGTAAAGGTTTTGCATACTTAATTAGGGTTTATTACTCCTCGTACTTTCTGTACAGACTTTATTCGACTTCAAGACCACACCCATTTTAAAAATAAATAATAAATGTTGCAGTAGGAAGTTTCCGGAGATATACAGGGTGTCTAGTAAATAAGTACCGTGAATTAGAGACATGATAGATTGTTGAGAAATATTTGAAATACCCAATTGCAACTTTTCTCTAACCTTCTTAGTTTGTGAGATATAGGCTGTTTAAAGGTATAGAAGAAATTCATATTTTATGTCAAATCTTCTCAGGGGATGGAAGTACAAATTTAAAATTTTCTGTAGGTTATTGTCTCTTCAAAACACATAAACTCGTCTAATGACAGCAGCTTCTCTCCTGGTTAATAAATCGAGGGAGAGACAGCCGATTAATTGTTGTATATCGTAAAGGGCTGTTTTGCTGTTGTGCCAAAAATTTTGCCAGGGCTGCTTGACGGACTTTTTGAATAATTGTTTTATATCATCTGGCAGCTGGAACGTTGTTGTGGTGATGGAAGAAGAGGCTTCTCTAGCATGGTGGTCAGCGTTTTAATTGCCAGTAATTCCAATGTGAGATGGGAGCCAGATAAGACAGACTGTTACATCACGAGCTGAGAGAGTTTGATAGATGTCATGGATGTTTTGAACTATTGGATGGTCAGTAAAGATAGTATCGAGTGAATTAATTGAGGAAAGTGAATCGGTACAAATGGCGACGCACTTGACAGGAGAAGAGATTTGCTTGAAAGCTTGGAAGATGCTATACAACTCACCAGTGTGAACGCTACATATTGAGGGCAACCAATAGGAACCTATTAGTTCGTGGTTGGTTGTGACGGAGCAGCCAACACCAAAATAAGTTTTTGAGGCGTCTGTGTAGAGAACTACATCATATGGTGTTTTTTCTAATATTTCCAAAAATGCTTTATTTATAAGTATGTTGGGCGATTCATGTTTATTGAACTTGGTAAGGGAGGTATTGAATAGAGGAAGTTCTTTAGTCCAAGGAGGGATATGAGGTTGGGGAAGCGGAGTGGTCATTGAAAGGTCGGTATTCTCAAGTAATGGGAGAAGAAGATGGGCAATAGATTTTACGCTACGTTTGGAAGTAGTGTTGAGTAACTTTAAATGAAATATCAAAAAAGTAATAAAAGTAAAATTACAGTAATTTTGAATATGCCGCCAAAAACTGTAAAATAACAGTTATCTTATTTTTCGGCTGTTAGCGAAGTTCACAACCATCATTTGTGTTAAAGTACTGACGGGGCTCTAAAGGTGGCGCCACCTGTACAAATAGAGGGCGCCACGGGCCAGTTTCCTATCATATTTTTTTATCTATGCTCTGCACCACCACTCATTTATTCACGCAAAATCAAAATATAGAACTATCCTCGTAAAATTTATATTGTAGGTACCTACTTTCTTGTTTTATCGGTGATAAAGATGATGTTAATGCATAGAATTACCGTCCTCTTATTTTATTTTTCCATTTTTATTGATGGCATTTTATGTCATTGACAATAGAATAACAGTGAATACGTCCGCGACTTTAGCTACTTTCTATCCGGAGGACATTGAAAATATTAAACAGTTTATAATATATTTATATAAAATTACAGACTACACGTTTAAATTTATTTTTCTTATTGATCTTTGATAAGCAACCATTATTAAATGATTTTGTAATTGAGGTAAAAGTATAATCAAATATTAACGTACCGGAGCCCTTTTGGCTAATATTCACGGACACCTCCCACTTTCGTAGTTCTACTATGATTACCCAGGGCGTAATTTTATATTTGCATTGTATGTTTACATGCCATTTATTGCCTACAGCATGTTTACCTAGTATGCACATTTTTTTAAATATTGGTATTTTAATTGAAATGAAATGTGTAGACATGTTGGTAATTTTCTATTGTTTACGAGGGTTGTTGCATATAACAATCGTCAAAATTAACTGCCATCTAATGCTTCCTTTAAAGCTGTATTCTATTTACAAATATTATAAATATTATCTCGTTTCTTCCGAAAAGTTGTTCATTTTTGGTAGTTTGTCTTGTATCAGTTGTATCTTAAATATATCGCATACTTCACATTCTAGAGCCAGTCTTTCCCAACGTAGGCGATAGCGCGTACTTAAAAAATAAAATTCCAGATGTCCTTGCTATACATTGCGTTATTCATAGACAACATTTGGTTGCTAGAAACTTAAGTGAACGACTATTTCAATCACTGCAATATGTCATCAAAGCAGTCAATAAAATCCGTAGCAGCTCTTTGAATGATAGATTATTTCATCAGCTTTGTGTTACTAATGACGAAGATTTCAACCGTTTGTTGCTTCATACTGAAGTTCGTTGGCTGTCTAGAGGCAATTGTCTGATTCAATTTTACAACCTGTTTGACTCTGTGATAGAGTTCTTGGAAACTAAAGATACAGAACTGCGCAACAAGCTCATAACAACAAAGAATGATATAGCTCACATGACAGACCTGTATAAATTGTTCAACGACATGAACCTCCAACTGCAAGGCGATGAACTAAATTTAATTAAAACAAAAAATGTCGTTGCTGCTTTCGCAGCCAAACTGCTTCTGCACAAAAAGAATATGGGCAGACGTGAGTTTCACAATTTTCCGAATTTATCAGTATCCTGCAGTAACGACGACTTGTTTGCCTACTGCCAACATTTGGAAAACCTCCACATTGACTTCACCGAACGATACCAGGACATTTTAAACTTGGAAATACCAGACTGATTATTGGATCCGTTTTCAAATGTTAACACAACAATGTCACCTTAGCTGGAAGAAGAACTTATAGAATTGACAACAAACGAAGAAATAAAAATCAAGTTCGAAAATGGATATCAAGAATTTTGGCTACAAAAACCGATCCCGCAATTGTACCCTGGATTGTGGTCAATTGTTCAACGATTTTTGATAGCATTCCCATCGTCATATTTGTGTGAACGTGGATTTAGTGCTGTGGTAACGCTGCTTACTAAAAAGAGAATTCGTTCGAACGTAGCGACTTGCGGCTGTTTTTGAGTAAATTGGAACCTGATATCAACAAACTTATTGAACAGCATCAGATTCAACCTTCACATTAGTTTTTATATAAGAATTGATTATGTTTGTTTTATTTTCAATAAAAGATACTCTGTCCGAATACTATAAAGTTGCGTTTCAATAATCAGTTATAAGTACTTAGCGGTTTTTAAGTATGTTTTAAAAGGAGGGCGTTAAAAAATAATTTATTCTTAAAGTGGGCAGTAGACAAAAAAAGGTTGGGAACCCCTGTTCTAGACAAACATGAATTTAAAGCGAGATTAAAGTCGTTCCTGAAACCCGGCTTTAAACAGTAAGTAATGTATTTTTTACAAAGTTACGGTAAGGTAATGTAAGGTGTCATTACCTTCACCTTAAATTTCTTATATTCATCATCATTAATTTGCAAATTGTTAATTCTAAGCGTTATAGTATTGCTACCTAAATTCAGTTTTTGAGAAAGTGACATGTGATACATTCATTGGGGCTGCATTTCGTATATTTATATTGGAAAATTCAAGAATTTCTTTTATGCTTGTTTAGAATATTCATTGAACTCTATTTATTTTTATTATCACTTCTTTGTAGATCAATATACATCATGATTTGATTTTCCCTGATGCCCTTATAGTGAATTTGCAAGTGGATTGGTTCCAATTTATGGAAAAGTTATTGCGGTTGAAAATAAATGCAGTTAGTGGAAGTTTTAGAAATTTATATTTTGTTTTGCATTAATATTTTATTTTGTTGTTTTTTTTAAATAAAATGCTATAAAGTATATTTAACTTTTCATTTTTAAAGCACTCAGTATGTTATGTCAACTTAATTTTTATATTAAAATTAGCAATCAGTTGATCAAACTGATTGCATTTCAAGTTCAATCAACATATTATACTTTTCAAATAAAATATTTAATTTATCGAAAAAATTCTCAAAATTAACGCAAGCAATTAATTTCCTTGATTTGCTTAATGAATTTCGTTAATTTAGTAATTTTGTTATTCAATTTAACAACATAATTATTCACCTGAATCCAAAATTTGTTTCGAACCAAGCAAACAAAATTGATATGATTATAACCTTTGTTCATTAGATCATTTATTATAATTTGTTCAACAAAACAAAATTGACTAAATCATTATTTTACTCAATTGAGATACTTAATCTTTAGGCTTAGTGCTCTGGAGTAAACTCCACATACTGAGCCTTCCTTTAAAGCTGTACCAAAGCTAAATTTTTATATGCTTTTATTCAACTTGGAAAGAACATGTACTTATTGTAGAAGAAAGTTTGCTTAAATAGTCAACTGTTTCTTGTACAAATAAAACTAAAATTTTTCAATTTATAAAAAGAACTAAGAGAAATAATATGGAAATATTCGACTAGCACGTTCAACGCACTTCTTCTATACAGAAGAAACAACTAATTTATTCCTAATATGAAGACTTTTGATCGATACAAAAAAACTTAACTGTCACATAACCACTTATTCAAAGAAACAACAATTTAGGTATGTATAGTTAACAAATTTTATTTGCACTAACAACAATGAGAAACATATAAATATGTATGTTGGGTCTATTAAAATACACGTATAGTACACAGTTGTCATCTTTATTTAAATTCAAGTAGAATATGAGCACTGTGAATAGATTCAAGTGGAGATGATCAGTCGCGTCTACTGGTCATTTTGTCTGTAAGGATTTTTGTTTTTAAAAAATATTAATTGTATTAAGATTGGGCTCAATTTCAGCAAGGGAAATACTGTTTATTCACAACCATGTATGTAATGCTGTCATTACTAACGTCATTGAAGGTTAGAAAGTGTCATATTACACACCTCTACTTCCCGCCCTCCTCGATCACTTCCCGCCCTATACTCCCCCTCTAAAATAATGTGATCGTTAATCAATTTTAGATGAGTATTTTTTATATTTAAAAATATAACACATTGATAAATATTATAATACCTATGTCAGGAGGGGTACAATCCATCAATTCTTCATCGGATGACATTTTTCTTGATTTATTATTCGGGAACTTAATATCCATCCGAGTTTATCTGACATTTATTTATATTGGTGACAGTAGTTGTCATATGTAATATTTTAGGTGTGTTCAGAACGAAACAAAGATTTATTAAATTTGATCGGGATATGATGGTTGTAAATAAAATAGTATACAAACCTCGGTAGGAAGTTTCATCCCTGCATGTCTTGTGATAATAGGTAACTAACTAATAGTTCAGGCAACGAAGACCGAAAAATACCAAATAGCGGAAATAATTCATGTAGAAGCTAGTTTTGGCACACTTGTAGGGAAAGGTGTCCTTAGCAGCATACCAAAAATACTGAGGGGTGGGGGTGAAGCTAAGGGTGCGGGGGGTCTCTAAAGGTCGCTTTTTTCAGTTTTTTGTTAATAAATCGAAAAATAATGCCCCTAGCGAGAGAAAGTTTATATACTAAATTTATCTACATAAAATTCTCTATAAAAAAGTTCCATACACTTTTTTTGTAGGATCAATTCTTAAGGAGATATGGAGGCGGAAGATGGAAAATTGAAAAAAAAAAAACGATTTTTTTGTTAAAAATGAATTGTTTATTGTTTAATTGATCAACCTCCTATCGCCCTTTGTTCCAAATATGAAACATAGCCAAGACAGGTTAAACCTATATTTGATTATTCATAATTAAATAATTAATTTTTCAACAATAACAATACTAACTAAATTTGTTTGTTAGTTCCAAAATATTGTACATGGATAAATCAATGCTCGTGTGTTGATATAAAATTATTTCGAAGTATATTTTGAAAGGGGGACATTAAGGGGGGTGTCGGTGTGCTTATTGTTGTGAGCGTCGTTGGAGCCTTAGACGGTAGAGGTGAACTGTTGGAGAAACACTACGGTGAAAAATTGTATGCTGGTTTTTGATGGTTATAGTGATGTCGACAGCACAAAACGAGCGGAGCACAATTTAAGAGGGATCACAAAAACTTCTGTTGACATCAACTTTCATGAAAGAACGGCCAAAACAGTTCAACAGGAGCATTTTCTTGCTAATGAAAGGAACAAAACAAGGCTGATTCACTTGCTCAGTGAGAAAATGCCAGCAACTATTGCTACAGGGGATGCTGACGGCACTATTGTGAGGTGCGGATTGGATAAAGCTGCTGTACATCCAACTGTAGTAATAGTTGGGGAGGATGTGGACTTGATAGTTCTCCTCATTGGATTGGCACCACAATCAATCAATATGTACTTCATGAAGACAGGCAGTGGAAATGTGGAGACCAAATTGTTTTCAGTGCGGCAACTTCAACAAATTCCAATCGCCAAAACGATTCTACTTCTCCATAGCTACTCCGGATGCGACACCACCTCAGCGATGCATGGCAAGAGTAAAGTGGGAATCGTTAAACTCTTCACAGACAATCCTGGCTTGACTCAAGACATTTCAACAATATTAAAGGATCACTCAGCATTACCTGAGGATATTGAACAGGCTGGCGAGAAGCTTTTTTTGCGCGCCTGCTCATCAAGACAACCTGAACGAACATAGGTATTCGGAATTTTTGAAAGCGTCATTGAAGCCCAAATCAGACATGGCAAGTCTTCCTCCCACCAAAGGAGCTTCAAAGCAACACTTACTCAGAGTATATCTACAGGTAAATCCATTTATATGTAGCTTTAAATACCCACTACTTTCTTTAAATTACAAATATAAATTTCTGATGAATTCTTACATTGGTCTCATTACTTTCTTACAGATACAACAGTGGCTCGGCAACCCCTTACCGCCCATACTATGAGGTTGGGTCAAGGAAGAAGGAGGAATCCTTAACCCAGTTAAGACGAACGACCCTGTGGCACCCGACTCCGTTTTGAAAATGATTTCTTGCCGATACACGATTGGGTGTGGGTTGCGCTGTAGTTGCCGCAAAGCAGGGATTGCCTGCTCCGGTGCCTGTGGATGCCTCAGCTCATGTACGAACGGAGCCCCCGTCGAAGACAACATCGATGAAGATGAAAGTTTAGATTTCGACGAAATTTAATGTTCAAGATACATCATTCATTCACTAATTACTTCATTTTCAACAATCAACATATTATTTGTAACTACAAACATTTCATTTTTAACATTAAAAACATTTTTTTTTTCAATTTTTCATACCTTCTGTAAGTTCCTTGTGGCATTATTTATTATTTTTTTCTTCTCTTATTTTTTGGGAATGAAACCACAATAATGTTTTTTATTATAATATATATT
Organism: Galerucella calmariensis; assembly: GCA_910591675.1. NCBI lineage: Eukaryota > Metazoa > Arthropoda > Insecta > Coleoptera > Chrysomelidae > Galerucella > Galerucella calmariensis. The sequence goes on along the minus strand of CAJUYG010002649.1, from coordinate 11,825 downwards.
AATATTTTGCTAGGGGCATTATTTTTCGAGTTATCAATAAAAAACTGAAAAAAGGGACCTTTAGAGACCCCCGCACCCTTAGCTATACCCCCACCCCACAGTACTTTTGGTATGTTGTTAAGGACACCTTTCCCTACAAGTGTATCTTTTATATTACCACGTGTAGATTTCTATTAGCACTATTACAATATCGATTGGAGCTGTTTCTGGGTATAGCTGCGGCCGCATCATCTTTGAACTCTCTTATTTTATTTATTCTGTACACTGTTTTCTCATACTCGACGTTTTTTTTACATTTTGCCACACAATGCATCAAATACAAACTTTTGTCGATACTGAAATTAGGGCCCCACCTGACAACAGTTTTGGTGGCAGACGTTTTCTTCTTCTTTCTTTACAACACATTTTTTTCCTTCAATAACCATGAAAACTATACTCTTTCTTAAGCGGAGTTCCATCCATTTTGATTGGGAGTTGTCCAGTAAATGAAGGAACAAAGCTCCTGAAAAGTTCCTGAAGACTTCACTTCCAGCTCAATTTGTAGGTCTTCAAATGAGAAAAAGCTTAAGAAAATTGAGTTTACGAAAGGGGGAGAAAATGGCCCCTAAAACCTGGAAAACGGTTTTCTCGCTAATATCTGGCGCGAATTTTTTTTTAAATAAAAAAGAAGATCGCCTTATTATCTACAGAAATGGTTCCCATAATTTTTTTCGAAACGTCGATAGTTATCGAGAAAATGAGACCTAAAAGTTTCCTCATTTCAGCTGCTGCTATGCCTATGGAATTCTGCTGTCTATGCATTAACTTGTAAGCAGGCGGACGAATTGTTCCATAACTCTGCAAAAAATTGACATTTTCCGTTGATTCAAAGTTCATCGCAATATGGAAAGACTCGTAGCTATCATTCCATGTGACTTGCAGCTCGTTCATACTTGAAAAAATATTTTAAAAAGCGGTCAAAGTTTTTTCCACAAGATTTTGAGACTATCTCATTAATTTGTTAACATTTTTATTCCTATAGGAATGAGGATACTTTTAGGTCTCATTATCTCGATAACTATTGAATTTTCGAAAAAAATTATAGAGACTATTTTTGTAGATAATAAGACGGTCTTCATTTTTTATCCAAAGAAAAATTCTCTAATTCGCATATTTAGCCAGATATTAGCGAGAAACGCGTTTTCCAGGGTTTAGTGGGCCATTTTCCCTCTTCCGTATACTCAATCGCAAGTTTTTTCTCGTTTAAAAACACTTGACGTGACCCACAAATTGTGCCCAAAGTGAAGTCTTCACCGAATTTTCAGGAGTTTTCGATATTTTCAGGTGTTGAGTTACTGGACTATCTGTCACATTCAAACTTTTACCAAAACAAGTCAGTCTTTGATTTTTTACTTATGGGGAAATTGGCTCTAGATTGCAGTTGCCTATAAACATAAATAATAAAACACGTATGTTTTGTAACCACTTATTTACAGTATGATCAAATAAATATAGGAAAAAAATTCTTTTAATATTTACCAACCGCGACACTTATGAAAGTACTCAAAAATATTGGTAATTTTCTACCGTGTCCACTTAAATTTTAAAGTGGGCATATTTGAAAAGGTGTACACGAGCCCGTATAATAATTTTGTTTATTCAAGTTAGAAGTAGACTTTTGTCTCAAGTACCTATCGATTGAATTTTAATGAAGGATCAATACTTGGTAGTTACCACTTTTTAAAATTAAGTTCGAAAAAGGACAAAGAAATTTTCTATTTTTATTTACATTTATTTTTTATCATTATCATTATTATTCTCTAGTTAATAGTTTCCAAAATATTGACTTTTGAAAAATTACATTTTTGGGTCTCGACAGCTCTAAAACAGTACGTCAAATATTTTCAATATTATTACAGAAAAGTTGAATGGCATTCTTTCCAAGTCTGGTAATGGTATTTGGATCCCATTCCTTCTTGTTGCTTAATTTTGTAACGAATTTCCTTGAAAAGCTATACTTTTTCATCATACCGTCCATCATACCTTGTTCCCACCTGACAACAGCTTTGGAGGTAGACGTTTTCTAATTATTTCTTCACAACACATATTTATTCTTATTTATTTATAGTTATATACAGTGCTATTCAAAAGTCCCCTCCCCCCTCGTATCTTTTGAACGGCTACACTTACATCAATAAAATTTGTAGGGTGAAAATAAAGTGTTGTAAACTTCTCTACGAATGATAACAGGTGACGTAACAGTAATAGATGACGTCACAGTGCCACTCTGACCAATAATTTTAAATAGGACCTTATGGCAAGTGATATCTCGTTTGAAAGGCATTGACATTGGCTACATAGCCATATAAATTTTGTTTGGGTTTAAACTAATTTTGAGGGATAAATTAAATAAATACCAAAATTATTATTTCACATTTAAATATTGATTGATTTTTCAGTCCGCCTCTGGTTAGTTGTCGAAAAAATTGACGTTTTTAATTTGATAGTATTTGTTTTTCTAAATAGCATAAATACTTTATTTTATTATTGTTTAACCAGACGTTTAAGAGTTTACATAGGCAAAATGGCACGTACTCAAGCCGACAAAGTAGCAGCTATCTTAATAATTGGTGAATCTAGAAATAATCTACCCAGATCTCGAGAACTTATTTGGGAGAGCTTCCTCACAAATTTGAAGCAACAGGTAGTTTTCAAGATGTCAAACCAACATTTAGTAATGATAAAAAAAATTGATATAGTTGCTGAAATGGTAGTAAACCTTATTTCCTCTTCAACTAAAGTTGCGTCTATCTGTGAAGTAAGTAAAAGTACAGTACAGAGAGTGTTGGCTAAAAATAAATTTCATCCATACAAGTTAAAAATGGTGCACCACCTTTCGGATGACGACTCCGACAGAAGACTCGAATTCTGTGAATGTGTGACAAATAAAATTAGTCAAAGCCCACATTATACAAAAAAAATTGTTTCAGTGACGAAAGTACTTTTTGCCTCAATGGAAATGTGAATACACAAAATGTAAGGTATTGGAGTGACACAAATTCTCACACCTTTCGTGAACAACATACCCAATTTCCAGAAAAAATCGATGTTTGGACAGGTTTGGGAAACCACATAGTTGGTCCTGTTTTCCCAAATTTAAATTTAAGCAGTGAAGTGTATCTGGAGATGTTACAAAATGCAATTGAGCCGTTAATTCTTGAAATCCTGGAAGATAATCCAGATGAATTCGGCCATCTGGAAATAACATTTCAACAAGATGGTGCTCCTGCACATTATTATGATTCAGTAAGACGTTACCTGGATGAAGAATATCGAGGTAGATGGATCGGCCGGCGAGGTCCTATAGAATGGCCACCTCGGTCACCAGATCTGACACCATTCGATTTTTTTCTATGGGGGTACTTGAAATCCAAGGTTTATACTTCGGCACCAGATAGCATTGGCGTTTTGAAAGAAAGATATATTGATGAATGCAAGGCAATTTCAGCTGACACATTCGAACGAGTACGACGTTTACTAGTAGGATGTATTACTTTCAGGAAGTATGCGGAGCATATTTCGAACACTTACTATAAGAATCCATTGTTGATATTTGATTAATTAAATTTAAAAAAATAATTTCAATAATTTTGGTATTTATTCAATTTATCCGTCAAAATTAGTTTAAAACCAAACAAAATTAATATGGCTATGTAGCCGATGTCAATGCCTTTCAAACGAGATATCACTTGCCATAAGGTCCTATTTAAAATTATTTGCCAGAGCGGCTCTGTGACGTCATCTATTACTATCACGTCACCTGTTACCATTCGTAGAGAAGTTTACAACACTTTATTTTCTCCCTCCAAATTCTATCGATCTAAGTATAGCCGTTCAAAAGATACGAGGGGGAGGGCACTTTTGAATAGCACTGTATACAATTGAAAATCTTCATATTGACTTTAGTATATCTTTATGCTGCGTAAGGGATCTTCCCGTCCGCTGTTTTGTTACGAGTGGCTTGTTCTGTCAAATTGATTGAATATTTTAAATTTTTTAAACAAACTTTTACGAATTTTATTCAAAATAGACGTAATATTAACTTTTCCATAGAAAGCGTACCTCTTAATTAGATAAATCAGTCACGAATGATATTTTGAGATCGCATTTCAAATATGGCGCTTAAAATGCCGATAATCCATGTAGGGAGGTCTGATGGAGACTTCATATAATTAAAAACTGGTACTTAGATCGTTTGTTGTGAGAAAGAAGATGAAAAAAAATATGAGATATCCATATGTTCCACATATGTTATTACGATGAGTTTTTTTCTTCGTACCTACTTATTGATATTATTTTAATTACATATTATACGGTTATTAAGAAATTTCAAAAACAGTTAATAAATAGTTTATACATTAATTTGTAAAAAATTTATAGTGTTTTGTGGAACACTTGCATTTTCTAAATTTCAAACAGTAAATCTAAAAAAGAAAATCCATGAAACATAGGGCAAAAGTTATTCTCTATTATCAATCCACTTTTTGGCAAGGCCATCCAGAATATACAGGGTGTTTCATAGTTAAACCACCATAGGTTAACTGCAAGTAGAGGACACTATGGTGGTTCCAAATAGCCTTGGTTTATTGGTCTAACATAATTATCAACTGAGATACAGGGTGTTTTATCCATTTAGTCCAATCCTTTTGCAGGCCATAACTTTAGAACCACCCTATATATTTTTTTCATTTTGGGTAATGATCCATTGCATTGATATCACAATAAGAAAGTGTAATAAAAATGATTATAATCCAGGTCTGGTTTGAGAAAAATTTGCAAAATTCGATAATCTCCAAAACAACACCCTGTATATCAGAATTTTTGAAATCCAATAGATTATTCTGAAAGAACAGAAAAAATAGAGCAGCACCAAAATATTTTTCGAAATGCACATCCCGTTTTACTGCTTAACTTTTAATGTCAATGTTATTTAAATATATAATTGAAATTTTCGTACGTAATAACTTTAGAACCACCCTAAAGATTTTTTTCATTTTTGGTAAGTGTAAGTTACATAAGCATCAAAATCTCATCATGTAATAAAAACAGTTATAATCCAGTTTCGGGTTAAGAAGGCTTTTATAAATCAATAGTTTATTCAAAAAGTACAGAAAAAATTGAGCCACACGGAATGTCAAATTATTTATAATAATTGTTCGAAATGTCCATCATTTTGTTCTATGCATTAACGAGCTCTTTTTAAGATATTTTGTGTTGCTCGTCTTATTATTAACGGATTTGCCCTGATTTCCTCGCAAGCATCATCAATTCTTTGAATAAGATCTAAGCTGTTAATCTCAGTAGAGTATACTTTGGCTTTCAGATATCCCCAAATATGATAGTCCGGCTACATGGTAGCTCCACCACGTCCATAAATTCAGGTAGAAATTTTATTTTAGGGGATTAAGGACACCGGTCAAGTCCACCATGCTAATATTTTAATGACATTCTGTTAAACCATAGATTTGAGTATGTAGTAGTTTGATGTACGTATTTGAGAGAAAGGCTGCATCCTTGTTTTCTATGATAAATTTGTATATATAACAATTTGATGTACGTATTTGTGAGGAAGGCTGCATCCTCGTTTTCCGTAATAGGTTTGAATATATAACAATTTGATGTACGTATTTTAGTAAATTTCAAATATGCATTTTTTTAACTTTATTTAACAGCGGTTATATCTTTTCTATGATACAAAATGTCAAACTGAATTATTTTCTTCAAAAATTATAAACTCAGCAAAATATTTTATGGTACTATAAAGATTATCCTCTTATCTATTTAATCCCTCGGCTTGAAATCGGTGGTGGAGCTGACCGGCCTTTTTCGTCTACCTGAGGTTCGTGGTGGAGTTGACATTCTCTGGATAGTCCACTGTGTTAAAATCTGGCGACCTGCAAGGCCAATTATTGGGTCCGTCCCTCCCTATCCACATGTTTAGAAAATTTCGCACAATTACCCTAAAGTGAGGCGATGCACCATCATGCTGGAAATACATTTCTCCAATTTCCTCATTTTCTAATAGCACTGGTAATAATGGTCCAATAGAACTACTTGATAATTGTTAATGATTTTGACTTGAATATTTTAGTGTAACTCAATTTTTTCTGTTCTTTTGGAATAAACTATTGATTTATAAAAACCTTCATAAAATATTTTTTTTTCTTAACCCGAAACTGGATTATAACTGTTTTTATCACATGATGAGATTTTGATGCTTATGTAACTTACACCTACCAAAAATGAAAGAAATCTATAGGGTGGTTCTAAAGTTATTACTTACGAAAATGTCAATGATACATTTAAATAACTTTGACATTAAAAGTCAAGCAGTAAAACGGGATGTGCACTTCGAAAAATATTTTGGTGCCGCTCTATTTTTTCTGTTCTTTCCGAATAATCTATTGGATTTCAAGAATTCTGATATACAGGGTGTTGTTTTAGAGATTATCGAATTTTGCAAATTTTTCTCAAACCAGACCTGGATTATAATTATTTGTATTACACTATCTCATTGTGTTATCAAAGCGATAGATCCTTACCAAAAATGAAAGAAATATATAGGGTGGTTCTAAAGTTATGGCCTGCAAAAGGATTGGAGTAAATGGATAAAACACTCTGTATCTCTGTTAATAATTATGTTAGACCAATTAACCAAGGCTATTTGGAACCACCAAAGTGTCCTCTACTTGCAGTTAACCTATGGTGGTTTAACTATGAAACACCCTGTATAACTCGATAGGACACTCAATTTTCAAGATTTTTTACTTTTTATTAAAGTAAGACACTATTTTAAGTTATATCACCTACAAATAATTTAAACACAAAATAAGTGTTTCGAAACAATCAGCTTTTTTAAAAAGAATTTATTTGATATTAATTACAAGTACATCTATTCGTTAGAATGGTTAGACAGAAATTGAAAATGTGAAAATATATAATAATAAAGGTTCACATGTGCATTATAGATAGCATTAGAATTCTTAGTAAAGGTGTCAGCTTTCTGTTGGTGTCATGGCATTGTCATTTCGTAACTCACAAACGTTTCTTATGGGTTTGTAATTCATAATTATTTAAGGGAAGATAAAGTGTTAAGAAAATATTTACGACTACTACAAATTTATTGTTTAAAAACATACATACAACATAAAAAAGTGTCTTACTGCAATAAAAAGTTCAAAATATTGAAAATGGAGTGTTCTATCGAGTTCAACAAAGAGTACCTTTTATGTAGGAAATTTAATAAAGAATTGCGGACAAAAGTCTTCAGCTCTCAATACAGGGTGTTTCAAAAATATGGTACAATAAAAGTTTACGAAACCCTCGTACCACGCCACTGACTCATTAGAATTTAACATAATTAATACTGTCGAAGTGTTTTGAGCAAACAATAACCTACAAAATTTTTAAATGTGTACTTCCATCCCCCGAGAAGATATGAAATAAAATGAGTATTTCTTCTGCACTTTTAACAGCCTGTATTTCACAAACTAGGGCACAATAGATCTTTTAGGTCTCAGTGAATGTCACCCCAAAAATCACAAATACATACATCTCACAAACTAAGGTTAGGGAAAAGTTGCATTTGGGTATTTTAAACATTTCTCAACGACCTATCATGCCTCTAAACTACGGTACTTATTAACAGGACACCCTGTATAATATATAATCGACTTGTATGCATTTTTTTAATGCCTCTATTCATTTCATTGCATAGATTTATTGTCGGTACTTTTACACAATGGCGGTGACATATTAAGACAGTCTCGTGAAAAATGATAGCAATAAAGGTGATATTATAAATGTTTTTGGTTTTTTTATCATTTAAGGGTGATTGATCCCATATGTGTCAATATTTCACATGGTTGAATGGCTTTTAGATCGTTCTGAGATTAACTATTTCTATATAAATATGTTACAAGTTGTTTATGTTTTAATGTTTTCAGTTTTTTATATATTTCTTGAGATTTCTTTTGTCCATTGGAACTTTTAAAAAATGTGTGTTTATTGTACAGGGTTTATCATTACATCACAGATTATAAAGAGAACATAATATACGAAATCTTGACAGAGAACAGTAAAAAGAGAGTGAGATGGGTGAACATACCCATTTAAATGTCCATCGTCGTATGTCGACTCCGTTCGGGCTGCTTCGCGAAATTTCTCTCAACGGGGTTGTCAATTTGCATAATATTTCCCTCAATTTAAAAGATCTCACCGTTACAAAAATATAGCACTCTAATATATTATAGGGGTGTTTTACAAAGATATGGCCAATTATTAGCAAAAAAGACCTCCTCTTTAACACTCTGCAAAACAGTAAATTAAAATAAATCAACAGGTCTTTGTACTGAAATGTCATACACACATCATTGGCTGTGCTCAGTATCAATTACTTTTTTCATCTGTGGCTTCTTTAATACAGGGTGAAACAAAACGCAAATCAAGCAATATCTCGAAATTTTTAAATGAATCACCCTATAAGTCTTTTTACAATTTGTTAGTACAATTAATAAACTTTCAAACGATGTAGTACACTTAGGGCATTAGTTAATGGAGAATCGTAGATATTTTATGATAATGGTCAAAAATAAGTATTTTACATACACAAATCAAATGGTATTAAATTTTTACATGCAACATCTTGTGAATCTTAACATTTCTAAGGCATATATTTTAATCGTAATTTTGGATGCATCTTCAATATCTAATCAATGAAATAAAATGTTTGCTAATACCGTAGGTACCTGGAATTACCAAAAATTCCATATTTATTCATGTTCCACTTTCAAGAATTGTTATTATAGGCTTGTTTAAGAATGGGCGAAACATAATCAAGTCATATTTTCGATTATATCAAGTGGGCTACTATCAAAATAGTATCTACTAATAAATGTCAAAGAAATATTGCTGTATTCTTCGTTTGTCTTTAGGAAGTTGATTCAAACACAATAGTTAACTTGTGGTTCCAACAAGATGGAGCATCTGTATATTAGAAATTTTACCGACAGGTGGATAGGACGTGGTGGACCAATTTCGTGACCTCCTCGATCTCCAGATCTCACACCGATGGATTTCTTTTTATGGGGATACATCAAGCAACTTGTGTATCAAACGGAACCTACTACCAGAGAAGACGTGAAAGAAAGGATTCGTAACGCATTTTCCACAATAACTCCAGCTATGTTGGAAAGAGTAAGATCCTCGTTTTTGAAAAGAATTGTATGGAAGTAAATGGTCGCCATTTTGAACACTTATCATAAACTACTATACTTTTTATAGAATGTCAATGTTCATTTATGTAAATGTGAGTGTTCTTATAATGTTGGTTTTCATAATTGTTAGTTTTTCAAAAATAGAAAAAGTTGGAAAATAAATTACAAGCTTGCATTTTACATAACTAAGATATACTGTTTGTGGTGACTCAAGTAATTATTTTGTGAAGACTACAAACTGCTTTTATATTTATTAGTACTATGATGACATTAGCCTACTTACAGTAAACAAAAATATTTCTTCCAACATAATTCCTTCTTTCCTTCCTCTAATGGTAAGAGTAGAAGTCAAAGATATTTTAGATGCATCCAAAATTACGATTAGAATTTATGCCTTAGAAATGTTAAAATTCACAAGATGTTGCATGTAAAAATTTAATACCATCTAATTTGTGTATGTAAAATACTTGTTTTTGACCATTATCATAAAATATTTCTATTAACTAATGCCCTAAATTTACTACATCGTTTGAAAGTTTATTAATTGTACTAACAAATTGTAAAAAGACTTATAAGGTGATTCATTTAAACATTTTGAGATATTGCTTGATTTGCGTTTTGTTTCACCCTGTATTAAAGAAGCCACAGATGAAAAAAGTAATTAATGCTGAGCACAGCCAATGATGTGTGTATGACATTTGAATACAAAGACCTGTTGATTTATTTTAATTTACTGTTCTGCAGAGTGTTAAAGAGGACGTCTTTTTTGCTAATAATTGGCCATATCTTTGTAAAACACCCTTATAATATATTAGAGTGCTATATTTTTGTAACGCTCTCGGTGAGATCTTTTCGATTCTTGAACAAAATATAGTACGTTCCATTTAAAAAAATGTAAGTTTGTGCTGCTACGTGATTTTGGAACACCCTGTAGAATCGAAAGTATTTTCAAAATGTGCCCTCAGTAACTGTATTAGCTCACACAAAACTATAAAGTTTTATCTATCACCACAACGATGTAATCCTCCGATGTCAGAAGATTGCCCCACCCTGTATATCGACATATAGCTAACCTTAAATTTGATAAATAAATAATCAAGCAATGTTCTAAGTCTTTTCGGTAGTGGGACAAGCTTTATAATAAAAAAAAATTCAACTACAAATTGTAAAGTTTAAAGGAAACAATTCTTCCCGTACATCTCATTTATAGCAGAACCAAGTTGAACACTATAATTAAGGCTTCATACTATATACATTGAAAATATAATATTAATAAGACTTGGACATTTCAAATTGGCCACTGATTCTTGGTGTGGTAATTACTATTATTAGACATGGTCTTTATAACATTAATTGTCAATACCAGCTCCTTATACAGTGTGTAAAAGCCAAACGGAATAATTTCATTATTTCGATTACTGTACATAATCAAGCAGTAATTAAAGAACTGAGCTCTTGTGTAATCAGTTCCAAAAAGGTGTGAGAATGCCTAGGCGAGAAAAGGTAATACTAAGCCTACCCACCACTGCATATCTACCTTCAATCAGGGAAATGCAAGATCTGCTAGTCACAGATTATTACAGGGACATCCTCCGATAAATCAATGACATGGTAAGGCCTACAAAAAGCTAGATGAAGAAATAAAGGCAGATCTAATGCTGGGAATGCTAATGCCCCACAATATAGTTTTAAAAATGAATATACAGTTTACATTCCAGAGAGAATACTGGGAAGCAGGGCCTCCTATAACAGCGAATCTCAACTGGTACACTGATGGCTCGAAAACAGACTCTAAAGTAGGAGCTGGAATATATGCTACTGTCTTTCAGGCAGAGGTAATGGCGATGCAATGCCCTGCAGAAGAGTTGATGAGACGGATATCAATCTCTAAATATAGGGAGGACCACAATAGATCTGCAAAGGTCGCTGTGAGATACAGACAAAGAGCCACTCCAATTGTAATCTAGGCGAGAACAATATAATCACCTTAAGTTAAGTAAAACTGCTTTAACAGGGATTCTTACGGGACATCGTCAACCTTAAAAATAGAGGATGAAAAACAATGATTTTGTGGAATGGAGGAAGAAGAAGAAGCATCTATTCTTTCACTTGCGAATTGCACAGTGGATAGAAGAGGGACATTAAAGCCTTTCGATATCCTAAAATTCCTTCGGGAAATAGGAATAAAGGAGCTAATAGTATCTGAGAACTAAGTGGAGGTAAAAGGGCACAATAAATTGAATAGATGAGGCTTTTACTTGATGTAGATCCATAGTAAATTATGAAATCAAACAATTTTATTTTGTTAAATCTACATTATATTTAACCTTAAAGTTGTGACGCGTTTCGCTAACACAGTAGCTTTTTCAAACGAATGGAGGTATAATGAGAAATTTTCAATTTATACAGTGCCTTAATACTAAATTATACGGATATTTAACAATAAAATTATAATCTATTTACAAGGAAATGAAATGAATTTGTCTGAATATGGGATTAACTAAAGTATTTAACAAGTTTACCTGGAAACTCATTCACAACAATCCTACAGGAACCTTTCTAGGTAAAAAG
>CAJUYG010002648.1:8402-29015 GCA_910591675.1 Galerucella calmariensis | reverse complement strand
AGGGAAAATAAACCAGTTTCAAAAACATCCTGTAGTGTCGAGTGAAATATTCCAAATTGAAGTGAAAAATAATGCGCCACATCTGCAGACAGCAAATTTACTCCGAAAACCAATGACTATGATTATTTTGATGGAGCGTAAAGTGGAATAAATAACCAGAGTAAAATTTTGTGTAAGTCCGAAATGGGCGGTTCGAGAAGGACGACTGGAGCGGCTACAAAAATCGTTCACTGAAGTCGAAAGGGACCAGAAGGGAATACTAATGACCTTCGGCTCTAATGCTACTAGTACACACTCATACCACCGGCTCAGCTTCATTCGCCAACTTCGGAATATTTAATGTACCTAGTTCGTTATTGCTTTCAGTTCTACATATACACGCCCTCGGTGAAATTTCAGTAAAAGCAGAGAGAAATAATCGTTTTGTACGAAATTCTGAAAGGTTTCACGTTAAAATTGTTTGCGAATGTAACCGACAACGTTCTCACTAATTAAATTTTGGGAAAAAAAAGACCGGCAAAAAAATACAAATAAAGTCAATCACTTGTTATTAGTGTCGTGATTAATGCTTGAAGCCAAATACGAAGAGTTTTCTGCAAAAAAATGGCCAGAAACTTATTACCCTCTTATTTCGATATTAATTATTTATTTTGATACCAAAGGTAATTTTTTCATTCTCTTCAGGAATACAACTTTAAAAATTAAATGTGATCATTGCTGTTACTCTCGGTTCGTCACTACATAGAATTAATTACAACTGATTAAGAAGGAAAAGTGATAGTGATAGTTTATTTGCTGTTTGATGAATTAGTACAAATTTGTATTTAACAGTATTTTAAAATGGTGAGCAAAGCATTATAATATATGGTGGTATCAGTAATCAACAATAATTCTGGGGTCCCCTTTCAGTGCTAGAAGGTGTACACAATATAAATAAAGTGAGTAGATCTTAGGTGATAATATACTACAATATACTACACTCTATGATGATTTTGCTTATGCTCTTTGCCTATGATGAGTATTGAAAGAGGAACAATCTTACTTGTTACTAGGTGATAATGATAATTTTCCATTGGCAAATCATGCGGTGAAGTGAGGAAGTGAGGAAAGCAACTCTTTTCAGCTTGAGGGTTGGTGAAACATGCAATTTCTACTTGGTAAGCCAGTACTATGAAGTATTAAAAGCAAAGCAAGCTCAACTGATTACTTCGGTGAGTGTGGCACTATTCAATTCTTGTCATTCTATCGGTTGCATTAGGTAGAGAATAAAAAACAAGTTTAGTAATGATTGTGTAAATGTAAAAGTCTAAAAGAATGATGGAATTTCAAACTACAAGTATCATATTAAGGTAATAAGCAGAAATGGGAAGCATTTGGTCAACTTACCAAAGGTGGTGTGTTGCTTTTATGTGGAATAAATTAAACCAGTAAAGATCCCGTTTAGGGCTTCTCCAAAATTCTCTCGAAGGGAAGAATACCAATAAGTTTAATTTACTGTTTTTCCTTTTATTTTGCAGACTATTTTAAATCCGACATTACTTCGGAAAATTGGAACCCATGTGGTTCAAAAGGTAGCCATTTACAAAACCATAAAAAAAATTCACAATGTACCAGTCAAAGTGTGCAGTTTGAACATTCGAATCAATAGGCAATTAAAACGTAATTAACCAATAACGAATTGTGATTAGTGAACTATTTCACTTAATAAACCAAGAACAACAATTAATTCGATGAAGAAGAAGAAAATCAGATTGTAAACAATAATAGTACATTGTTTACCGGGTAGGAAAAGCTTAACATTCCTGGACGACTGTGAAGATTGCTAAGTCGAGGCGCAAGCCTCGACTTAGCAACACAGAGTCCAGGAATGTGGCTTTTCCTACGAGGTAAACATACTATTTTTCCGCAAATCGTTCAAAATTCGACAGATATTGATTGATTTAAAAAAACGCGATAATTTTATTCCCAAATAAATGGTGCTTTGAAATTCCTAATAAAATTACTTGGGTTACTATGGAAACGTATTGAGGTTGAATTGTCAAACTTGACGCTTATAAATTTAATTGCTGGTGTTCTCGAAAGTAAAATGATAAGTGATGATGAAATTTCCATTCCTGGGACTCCTCCAGAGCTGGTTGAAGCAGTGAATACTGCTTCATTAGAATTATTGCCAAAGAAATCAAGAGAAAATTACGAAAATGCATACAGACGTTTTATGGATTATCGCATGAGTAAAAATACGAGTTCTTTCTCAGAAAATGTTGTAATGGCATACTTCCTAGACCTTTGTTTAAAGATGGAATCTTCAACATTATGGGCCAATTATTCAATGCTGAAGTCAACCCTTGCACTTAAACACAATGTAGATATATCTACATACCCAAAACTTCGTTCTTTATTGAAACGGCAAGCTCAAGGTTATAGGGCAAAGAAATCTAAGATTTTAACGAAGGAAGAAATTGAAAAATTTATCCAGGAAGCTCCAGATAAAGAAAATTTAATGATTAAGGTAATTTACAAGGTTTTAATTTCTATTTAGATTATAGCTTTATTTATTTTTTAGGTGTCTGTAATATTTGGTATTTCTGGGGCCTGTAGAATGGATGAGTTAGTCCGAATGACTGTACACGATATAGAAGACTTAGAATCTAAGCTTTTAATCAGCATACCTGATTCGAAAACCAACAAACCAAGATCATTTGTAATTAATCAGATCTACTTAAATGTTTATCGAAAGTATGTTTCGTTAAGACCAGAAAATATGAACAGTGACCGATTTTTCTTTAAATATCAAAGCGGAAAGGGTTGTAGACAAGTGGTAGGAATTCATCAATTTAGAAAAATGCCCAAAATAGTTGCTACTTATTTGAACTTGGTAAATCCGACAGAATATACTGGTCACTGCTTTCGTCGGTCTTCTGCAACAATATTGGTTGACTCTGGTGCCGACATAACTACTTCAAAGAGGCATGGCGGATGGAAGTCATCAAACGTTGCTGAAGGATATATCGAAGAATCGCTTAACAATAAGGTTGAGGTGGCAAATAAAATTTTCACAGTACAAAATATTCAACAAAATGACCCTACCACCCTGCATGTTGTCCAAAATGTTTCTCATAGTTCTAAAAGTGTTCCTCCAATGTTCAATAATTGTACTAACTGTCAAATTACTGTAAATATAACAAATTGATCTTAAAAATGTATTCAGCAATGACTTGATGTTTTCAAAATATAAATTAATTCCTTATAAGCAATGTGTTTTCAATCATTTATGTAGAACACTAACAACTGTACGTAAATATCATTTCCTTACAGTGAGGAAAGTTATATATCTATGTAAATAATAACTCGTATAGGATAGATATAAACATTATTTGCTCTATCTGTAACCACTTAGTACCCGAAACCCTCGAACATATACTGCTAGTCTGTCCGATGTATAAAAACCTACGAGATCATTTTATCCAACCTCGAGGACTCTCAGACGATTTAGACTCTATATTGTCATCTACAGATCATACAGTACTCAGTAATATATACAAATTTATAGGAGGAGCAATGAAGCTTCGGTCATTTATTATAAACGAATAACCTATTAATAGATTCAACACAACCATCCAACCCGTGGTAGGTATGTTTTGACTGTAGTAATTATGATTTAATTTACCTGTTTTCTTTCTTTTTTTTTTTTTTTACTATGTGTACCTAACTACGAATAGCCACTCACTGTTCATGTATTTACATTTACGTGTGAACAATAAACATTTCATTTCATTTCATTTCATTTCATACAGTGAGGAAATGACATTTCCTTACAGTAAGGAAGTCCTGACTTTTTCTTCAAGAAATTTTGACAGGAATGTCAAAATTTCCTAGCGATTTGCGGAAAAGATTATTCCTTACTTTGGAATAAAACACACGGTAATGTTTATTATTCTGTTTTCTAAAGTTTGAATAAATATGGAAACAGTAGAAGTTATATAGTTTTTGTCCACGACCACCTAATAATAAGTCAATATTTTACCTCCCAGCTAAAGGTATATGGTACCCATATATCAACTATCGTGAATTATGGTTCATAATACACTGTAGTGTATTATGGTTCATAATTCACGACTAGAGATGGGGGTACAATATGAAATAAACTATTAAATATGTGTATTTTGTTCAGGAAATTTGTTTCTGACATATATCGTATCTATAAAATATTGTAATTTTTAGTATTGATACTTTTCATAACGATATTTTTTAATATTAAGTATTTTATAACAATATATTTATAACGGTACGTTGTATTGATACTTTCTACAGTATCGCCCATCTCTATATATGTCAAATTATTTGAAGTAGATGCCACAACATTTTGAGGTTAGTAATATGCCAAATCGCTACTGACTTTTATCTATTAATAAATAAATTAAGAGTCGTGGACAAAGTATAGTATTCTACTCGCAATTTATGGCCATAATTCACTTGGGTGATTTGCGCCCCTCGCCTGCGGCTCGTGACGCAAACGTCACCCATCGTGAATTATGGCTATCATAAATTGCTCGTTTAATAATATACTATTTTTTCTTTTCTAAGATAAGCTTTTGGCTATTTATCGACAATTTTTTTTTTATTTACAAAAAAGTCGCATCTACTTCTGGGGTAATTAGCGACATAAATATATACATATATAAATATACCCAAAAAATACTTATAATTTTGTAAGTATGTTAATTTCTTTGATGTATTTGAAAAGATTTTCGTAATTAGATTTTTCACACAAGTATTAGTTCTAGTGTGTCGCTTATGTTCTTTTTTGTCTTGATTGTTCAAACTTTGGGCATTCGATTAGTTAATGTTTAACAGTGAGCTGAGTGTTGCATATTTCGCACTGAGGGGGTTCAGTCTCACTAAATATATAGCTATGAGTAAGTGTAGTGTGTCCTATTTGTCCTAATATTTTTAATAACTGATTCCAAACCGTAACAAACTATCTAGACTACCTGCATCAAATAAATTAAATCGAAAACCAGGGAAAAATCATGAGAAAATTTATTTTTTATGTATAATATTTCAATTATTCGTTTGGGTTGTGCTCAACAGCCCAGGCACTTGAAGTGAGTTTTTGTACCATTTCTCATGTTATCTACTTCCATTCCAGAAGCTTCGTGTCTTCTATATAGATAGGCCATTAGTTTGACTGGGGGTATTTTCAGTAGTTGTAATGTTTGTGTCATTTCCTCTCCAAAGTGCTTTCGCCTAAGTCCTTGTAGGTTCTCACAGAAGCAAAGTATATGAGTGGATGTTTCATTGTAGAGTTCTTATTCTCTGCACATAGGGTCACTAACTTTGCAAATTTTTTACAGATATTTAACGTAAATTATTTCTACTATCATGAAACAGGCCGATCAGACACCATGAAATTGTTTAAATCACAAGATCCGTTTAACCGCAAATAAACTGTTGCCCTCCATATTGTTGGTCGATTATCACTAATTATTGCTATATTGACAACGCTCTGTTGAAATACTTCAATTTCTCAATCTAATATCGATTTTCATCAGTGGAAACAAACAAATAAACAATTTGACGCAAGGCGATGAATTGTTTGGATTCAACGATTTAGTGAGAATGAACTTACGTTTCATTAATATTTCGTGTGACAGTAAAGATCTGGCAGTTCATAGAAGTTTGCACACTTACACAGTAGCAACTTATGCATCTATGTCTACGAATGCGAAGAAAAATAGTATATTAAATTATAAGTGGATATTAAAGTCTTTAAAACACGCGCGGTTTTTCGAGCACGACGGCGAAATAGAGCAAGTGTTTCAGAGACCAGTTATCCACGAATACTTCACGCTATTTTTTTTATTGGTGCACTCCTGTCAGATCAATAATAAAAAAAACTATCATTTAGGCTTCTCGAGTTGTTGACGTTGCTATGGTCACTTTAAAAAACGCTGAGACGTGCTTTGAATAGTTAAAATGGTTCACCAATACAAAAAATGATTTTCTTAATATTTCCTACTTATAACCAATAATATTGAGTTTAGGATTCATTGTTTATCAAAAAAATGCTACAAATTGATTATCAATGAAATTAGTATTTGTTGTTTTCAATCTTGGTTATTTGTGAAATAATCTATCAGTATAATATTTAACAATTTTCCAAGCAAAATCATGCTCAAAATATTTAGACAGTTTAATAGATTAAATTTATAGGTCTTGGAATATAATACCTACATGATTAATTCCAGTAATTGACTAGAAACCATTTATCGCTAAAATCACTTAATCCGGATCATAGAGAGGATCAATTCTGTATTGGGATTATTTTAGAAGCATTAAGCAGGAGGGACATCGGTTTAACAATATACTGTCACCAGACAATAACAATTCGATTAGATTGTAATTTTGTAAAGTAAATAGGCTTTTATAATAGTTATTTGTGTATTAAAGGTGGGAAATACCAAGTTATTATGAGCAGCGAAAAGCTTGCCCCTCGAATAACATACAGAATTTTTACTATGATACGTTGGGCGCCAATTTGTAACTCTCTATCCTCTTGGGCGCTAGAGTGGCCACCTGAGCAAGAGATTCTTTTCAAAAGTGGTTCGACTCCATGTCAGTGCTGCACTAGGTATATCAGAGGGTTGACAGACTTTAAAAGACTTTAGAGCGCCACTACCTTTCAGGCGTCGACCAAAGAATAAAAATGAATTTGAATAAAAAGGAAACTGAGGTGAAAAATGAACCACCATGTAGAATTCAATGTAGAGTGAAAAATAATATTTAAAAAGTTGAGAACGTTAATTTGGACACGGTTACCTACATTTCTGATAGCTAGGTGGATTCGAAATGAAATTAAAAAAAATTTTAAAGGTTAATTTTATTATGCCTGTTTGAAGAAGAAAAAAAAGGCCTGCACTTTACTCCGAGAAAAGTGGATAAAAATCTCTTCCTGGGAGTATTCCAGTAATTGATCGTCAATCTATTTAAAGGGGGTCTTAGAGATGTTCTATCGATATCCTAGTGGTATTATTTAGAAAGGTATTCTGAAGATATTCTTGAGATATCTTAGCGGTATCCTAGCATTCTGTTTTAACGGTATTCCAGCATTATACTGATAGCTGTGCTTACCACAGCAAATTATATGGAAAATATAAAAAGCAATAGAAAGGAAGGTGAGTCTTTCCTCGAAAACAATCGGTAGCGAGGAAAAGCGAAGCTATCTTGTAGATATACCAACCGCGTTCAATTTAGAAGTGTTATTCAATATCCCACGTGGCATATATTCAGGGAAGTATTTGTTGCTCTTTAATGCACGGTCTTTGTTCTTTGAATACTCTGTAATGCGTTGTAATAGTATTATACTATTACCTTTGACATCTATTGATAAAAATCCATTCAAATAATCTCTTCAACTCTGATGCTTGTATCACAACCCAGTCTACGAATAGTTTATTATATCAATTATATCAGTCCTAGAAGTCATTTAGCGGGTTAGCGGTTATTTTTCCACTGCGCAGCATATAACATTTGCAAAAAAAATTGCGCTCATAATTTTTTGGAGTTTCTAAATATGAAATTCCTTGCATTAATTTTCCTTGTCTTAATTTATTTGTTACAAAGTCACAAAAATTATTAGATGTCATTCAATTTCAGTATTATTATTACTTAACCGTCCGTTATGCAGTGGCGGCTCGTGAACTTTTTAAGAAAGGAGGCTGGACATAAAATGTTTTTGTAAAAATATACCTACTCTATTCAGAAAATTAATATAACCTTTGCGCAGCAACCGTACCAACCAGTACAGTGACAAAATTGTTTGTTGCCCAGCAAGAACCAACGTGGAGGTATAGAGTTTCTCTTGCCAAAAAATTTTTTTGTTCGTTTTTTGTTTATTATTTTTTTTATCTACAATTTTTCTTGGAAATTTCCATATTAACGGAATCCTACGGTCTTTAGTTTGCGAAAAATGATCAATAATATTATCAGAAAAAATATCATTTTGTCTTAAGCGTTTTACTAAATCTTCTCCAATAGATATTAAATAACGATTTCGGCCCATTGTATTTCGCAGTTAAGTTTTAATTCGTATTCTGTATTCCGTAGTTCGTTGTTCGTATATCATCGCAACCGCTAGAAGCTAGCCTCCTGAAAGTGTTGCCATTTCCGCTATTTTCTACGGTATTAGCAATTGGACTGGTAGAAAAAGGGCAACTGTGTTAAGCATCACGTGTTTCGAGAGAGATGTTCGTGGAATCTAGCCTCAGGGCACTGCTGTCAGGTTAAAATAAGTAGTGAAAACGGGGAATTAATTGTGGAACTAAAAAATTTTAGATAAACGGGAAATAAAATTGAGAATAATCAACAAAATATTTCTGGTGCTATTTTCTGGATAAATTGTTGAGGAGGCTAAGCCTCCTTAGCCTCCTTCGAGGAGCCGCCACTGCCGTTATGGTCACATTTTCCGGCAATGTCACATCTTTTTAACGTTAATTATTGTCTTTGCGAATTTTCAAAAACTTTTAACATTTTTGCAATGTTTCTTCACTTAAAACAATGACCTTTTCCATACTTTTTTACAAATGAAACATTTCAATTTTGTTTTATTCATAGTGATTCACCTGTACATAACATTAAAATTTAAATTTGTTCATCAAATAATTACAGCACTAATTTAAAACAGTTCAAACTATATACACAGATATTTACATGGTTATATATGTACATACATGCTAAATCTCGAAGAATAAATTATATGATGATAAAATCTTTAAAAAAGATATAAAAACACTGGATAACTTTTCACGAGGCTCCGATTGCTTTGCCACAAAATAATCTGTTGTCAACGTAGTGCCGAAAGTAGCCTGTACACACGAGGTTCCTGAATACCCTATCACAACGCGAAGTGCTCGGGTCCCGGCAGCAGCCGGCATGCCTCGATAAGCTATCCTTGTCGCACTTACGGCTGCGCATAAGGCTTTTTTGTAGCACTAATGTACAAACTTTATTAACGTCTGGGAATTGTTTATAACCGGCAAAATCGCCAGGCAATTTGCAGGTATAAGAGCCTCCGCACACGGGTCGTTTGGCATTCGATGTGGATGCGTCTCGATGTCGAAACGTTTCTCCCTCCATTCCACTTCGTAGGTAATGTAACGTAGGTCCACCAACGGGTCGATTTACGGTCGATAGGTAGTCGTCTAGTCGAATTGATTGTGTCTCGAGCGTCAGTCGAACCCTGCGACCTGCTGAGAACGAGAAAGTTCGAGTGTGACGATAGTTTCGCTTGGAATATGGAGGAAAGTACTTGTATTCAATTAGAAAATGGAATTTCTCCAGTGATTGAATTACTTTTTCTTGTAACTTGTAACACTCTTTTGACATTCTATGGAATGCTAAATGATTTTTATCACTATCCTTCAATTCTTTTGTAGCAACAAACAACCGACAATGAAAATTCCGCTCTATGTACGGATATATCCATAATCTCCGTTTCCTTTTTTTTATCCGATGGTACATATGAAAAATAACAGCGTCCTCTTCATCACTTGAACCACTCATTATAAAAAAGGACTGAACTTGTTGGAAGACATACGCGAACTGAGACAGATAAAAATCGCCCCGTGTACGGTTAACCTCCGATTACATGGGATAGTTCGTATGTGACGTTCATTCCGTTTCGACTTCGAGACGGATCCGCTTCGAGTGCCAATCGACCCGTGTGCGGAGGCTCTAACGTAGGTCCACCAACGGGTCGATTTGCGGTCGATAGGTACTCGAATTGATTGCGTTTCGAGCGTCAGTCGAACCCTGCGAGCTGCTGAGAACGAGAAAGTTCGAGTGTGACGATAGTTTCTTGTGCAATATGTAGTGAATGGCTGGAGATATAGCTTCCACTAGAGCAACGTAACACTTTTTTGACATTCAATAGAATGCTAAAAAGTTTTTATCACTTTCCTGTCAATCTTTTGCAGCAACAAACTAACTACAAAAAACTTGAGAGGTGTCAAGGGACACCCGGATGGAACGAAGTTCCTTTCGATTAATTAGTGAAGGAATTGTACATATACATACACACACCGAAACATTTATATATATATAATATATATATATATATATGTTTGTCGGGGCGTCAGTTCCGGGACAATTCTAATGGCCAAAATGCGAATGCAGGGACATTTAATCAGTTCCGGGACTGGTCCGGTAGTTTTATTTGTTCAATTAACACTTCCGGGACTGTCCCGGAACTACTTATATGTGTTTGCGAGCTTTCCGGGACAGTGAATTTTGTAGTTATTTTTAAGAACTTTTGTTCTTTACGCCAAGTAAAAGCGAGGGGGGTCGCTCAGCAAAAAGTCCTAGTTAACTGGAATGCGTTACGAGGAATGCGCTACGTTAATAAAAGGTAATGAAGATACCTATTCTGAGTCTGAGTTAAATGGAATGCGTTATGTTATGTTACGTTAACTCGGGCTATGGTTTTTCACATTTTAAATGCGGCTTGGAATCTACTGATTTTCGCGCAAAAAGTTTTAAACAAAAGCTGTTCCACATTTAAATGTCCACAAAAAAGTCAGTGACGGCATTTCTCCAAGTTTATTTGTTCACTTGTGAATTAAGAATAGTAAATCAAATCGAGAAAAAAACGAATTAAATTTGAAAAAAAAATCGATTTATAATCCTATCCAGAATCGATTGGTTTTCGATTGAAGAATCGATTATCATACGTCTGAGCACCGATTTAAAAATCGTTTATTTATTGATTCTTGTCAATTTTTGGTTTTGATTAATTTACAACACATTCTGCTCTGCAGTTTGAAAACTACTGGTTTCAACGCAAAAAGTTTTGAATCAAAGTTGTTTCTCATTAAATTTTCTATAAAAAAGTTAGTGACGGCATTTCTCCAAGTTTATTTGTAAATTGAGAGAGACCACAAAATTTGACAAGTCAATTTCTTACATTGCAGAAAGTTTTTTTCACGAAATAATTTAAAAATATATGGTTATTACATAAAACGAACTGTTTTATCGCGTGTCCCGTGACATTTTAAACCTTTTTATGTTACAATTAAGTGTTTGAGGTAATAGTTCTATGTCTAGGAATAATAACTTTTTTATAGTCTATGGTACACCCAAAATAATATTTGCATCTCAAGAATATTGAATATATTAGGAATATTTCAATTAGACCATTTAGAGGAACTAGACGTAATTGAAATCAGGAAGTTTGAGATACCTAAATCAAACTGTTATTAAGATATTTTTCTCTTAATGTATGTGTTGAGAAATGAGCTTGTTTTAGAGCGATTTGTGAAACAGTAAAATTACGTACCTATTTACCATGGATTACTTAGTAATTAAATTTGTTAATTGAGAAAACAGTATTTTCTTTAAACGATAATTTGAAAAAACAAAAGATAATTCCTTTTTTTAATCTAACTTGTCGGTGAAGGAATAAGGCCTCATGCTTTTGTGAGTTTTTCTGATGGCATCAATAGTTTTATTGCGTTGTTTCAATTAATCGATTAAAAATCGAAAAAAAAAACGGAAAAAATTTGAAAAAAATCGATTGATAATCGTATTAAGAATCAATTACTAATCGATTGAAGAATCGTTTATTAAGCGAATGAAAATCGATTCTCGTCAATTTCTGGTTTTGATTAATTTACAACACAATCTGCTCTGCAGTATAAAAACTACTGGTTTTAACACAAAAAGTTTTGAATAAAAGTTGTTCCTCATTAAATTGTCTATAAAAAAGTTAGTGACGGCATTTCTCCAAGTTTATTTGTAAATTGAGAGAGACCACAAAATTTGACAAGTCAATTTTTTACATTGCATTGTTATTTTTCAATTTAAATATCAATTTCTTAGTTTCTTGCATGAGCATGTGCGTGTAATGTAGATGTTCATGCAAGAAACCAAGAAATTAGGATTAAAATTAAAAAATAACATTGTTTTATTTTCTTAGTTTTAGTTTTAAATTAATCTTAGTTTTAATTTTTTCTTGCATGAATCTACCTTTAGCTTGCTTAGGTTAGGTTTGTGTGTAAATCGCAAGCGAAAAACTAAATTATGCATTTTCAACTTGCATGCAGCTGTCTTGTCATTTAAATTTCCCGCTACCAATCAAATTTAAATCTGTTCACACCTTGCTTTGTGATTGGATCATTGGATGTAAAAAGCAGTAAAAGTTTGTGATAAATGTGATGTGTATTTTTGTTTTGTAAAAATTGTGGAGTTAAGTTGAATACGGAGGTGTATAATAAGTTGAGTTTAAAGGTTGGTATAACAATAATCATAATACTGAATTATAGTCTATTGAATCGTTCCAAAATGATACTTGGATTATTCGATTTTATAATATTATGTGTAAATGTTGCTTATTCAAAAAGCCACATTGTTTCTATAGCGAGTAGAAAGTCAAATACATTTTGGATTTAGATTCCAACCTGTTGAAATTAGTTTTAAAATTGTATCTCTAATACAGCTAAATAAATAGGGACCGTCTATTCGTCCGGGCGCTCGGACGAATAGTAAATTACGCTATACATCCGGGCGTAAATATACGTACTAAATCTCAATCGTACAAGACATGGGAATTTTTTTGGTTAAAACCAGTTATGAGACCTTTCAAGTTAATGAAACTAATTGTTCATGTAACATTTTTTTGAGAAAGGGGGAGGCGTTACTTATGTGATTTATAAGCACATGTAAATATTTTTTTGAGAAAGGGTAAGAAGGGTTATCGTTTCCCGGCTAACTGACACATATTAAAGTGTAACTATGTATAAAAATATCAAAAAATGAGATATAAAAAACCTAAAAAAAAAAACAAGAAAACCAAGGACCAAACCCGGTTTCGAACCTAGGACCTCTGGGTTGTGACTTGTGATCCCAGTAAGCTACCTACTGACCCAATCTCATCACAATCAATTATATCGAATAGAAGGTTAAAGGCTGTATGGACGCATGCGTAATCGCCGGGCGTATATTTACGCCCGGATGTCTAGCTCAATTTACTATTCGTCCGAGCGCCCGGACCAATAGACAGTCCCAAATAAATATCTGCATACCGACACAAAATATTTTTTTTTCAGAACCTTATATCTGAGTGTCTTCATTGCATGTGTTGGTGTTATTTGAGCTACATTCAGAAAACAGAGTTTTAATGTTCAGATCAAATGGATAAAACATGGACAGTTCTGATGGAAACACTATGGAAGCAGTACCAACCACATGGATTTTTGGCAATCAATGTTATTGGCACTCAACAAAAAATGGTGATAGCTATAAAAAATCATGAATCACCAAATACTTGCTGGTCTTCTTATGAAATTTCATTTTTCAAAAATGGAACCTTTGGTGAGATTATTTTACCATTATAATATTAATAATTATTTTTATGTTTTAAGATACTTATTTTGAAGCTGCTCAGAAATGTAGAAGAGCCGAATGCCAGAGTGATTTGTGAGGAGGATGATTTGAAGAATAAAAAAATTAGAAATAAGAAAGTTATCAGATCCTAAAGAAAGACTCATCTCAGATCCTCCTACTAAAACTAACTCAGTGACCTCAAGTAAGTCCAGATTGTCTCTTTTTTGTATGAAGTTTCTACCTGAAATGATTTCTTCCAATATGTACTATAAAAGATGATTATTGGTAATAATGCTACACTGATTCATTACGCAGGAAATATTGAAAAAAAGAAAGATGGCCAATGGCATTTCTTCTTCAAGTTCTTGTGATGGTGAGTACCTATTTTTCATGAATGCTGAAAATGGCTCAGATATATTTACTGTGAATTATCATATATATTATAATTTAAATATCCTTGGTAATCAAGAGACTTTCATTTTTTGAATAATAAACTGTGAGCATTTTATAATAATTAGGAATCTTTTTTCTAGATACAGTTTTGAAGAAGCTCGCTGCAGACTTTGACATTTTTTGTGTCATCTAAGGAAACAGCTCACTAGTATGTTAACAGATTTATTATCAGAAGTTAAATCTTTGAAGAACAACATTACTTAAATGCATGCTGTCAAAGTATCAGATATACTTCAAATATGAGGACGGAAAGTAAAACTACCAGCTAGAACACTGGAAAAATTTCAAGACATAGAGAACTATTTACACCCCCAATGCCAATTCACATATGTGGTACTATAAACTTTTTCTGAAAAATAACATTCAAAAAATCACTTTAGTTGTGAAGTGAAGCTTTTGTGAAGTAGAAGGATCTGTAGCTAGTATTGGTATAAAATTCACTGGTTTCATTCAGAGTTCCTGTTTCAACAGTTCATTACCAAATGAATCGTTGAGTGCTATAGCTTTTTAATTTTCATTTTTTTATTCCAGGTTCAAAAAGTATCAATAATAGGGAAGACTCCCCATTTGATTTTGTAAAAAGAGTGTCATGTTACAATTTATGGAATGAAAGAAAAATTATGTTTTAAGGAGACAAAGATGTCACAAATTATACTTCGTGAGTCATTTTATCTATTTTTACTGTAAATTATTTTAGTAAACTTCATCATTCAATTGCACCTGTGATAATATTTTTGTTACAGGATCTTCTGAAGCCATTGGTAACCAAAAACAAATGAAGGAGACTTTACAGAAGCTTTTCAGGAGAGCAAAGGAAAGAAGCCTCAGAGAAAAAGATGAGGCAATGCCTACAACAAATGCAACACTTAGCTAATATATATCTGTAAAATTTTTAACTTTTTCGTCAATTTTTTTTTGTTTATCACCATATTATGAATATATGCTCCTGTTCAGTTTATTATCAGTAGTAATAACCCAAGGACATTGATAATTGTTCGAAATACTTGTAATTTTTCATTAAAGTGGTTTTGTGTTGAAAATCTTTTTATTTTATTTATTTCTTCATTTTTTTCTATGAAATATTTCGAATTGAATGAATGAAAGAAAGGACATTCGAGGACGTCTAGAAGATGTACTTTATATATATCCCAGGAATGATCCCTAGGACTTGGTACATCCCTGGAACGTAACAAAAGGACACCTTTTTTGGTGGAAAGTAGATGTCCCTAGTATGAACCGTGTCCCGATAATGGATATCCCAGGGACGTCCTAGTAGCAAATGAAAGACCTCCCTGGGATGTACTTGTGTTGTTTGGGAAAAATAACTTATTGAAGTCTAAGGTAAACCAAAGTTTTATTTGAACCTGAAGAATATCCAAGTGAACGATGGCCATTCTAAACAAGTAAAAGACTATACTTTCTCCACAACTATGAATAAAAAAAAATTCCATTGGAAATCGAACCTCGACCGCCCGCTTAGGGTTCAAGTGTCTATTGTACCTATCGACCACATTTATTAATGAATATGTAGAGAGCATAAATATAGGTAACTCATATTTTTAATAAAAACCTTTACATTCTTAAATAAAATTATAGCATTATGGGAATAATAATAGAGATAATTTAAATATAGGTAGAGATTGTTGAAACATCCTTTTTCGTTACGTCATACAATGTCCAGCTTGCTCTCTCATTCATGAAATTGATGAGACGGAATTATGACGTCATCAACGTATTTCTTATCCAAGGTCGACATAAATTTTATCTGTTACTTTTGACAGTTCAGTTGTCATATTTTGAAAAAAATTCTTAACATATGTCATTGATTATTATTATTATAGGTATTGTCGTGGATTAGAAGAGTTCTTCCATTTGGAATCGACCCTAATCGCCCGCGTAAGCGTCAAGTAGTAGGTACATACCTATAGAGTTAGTAGAACCATCATTTGCCGTTACGTCATAATCGGTGACGTATTCTGCTTTTTTACGTGTGTCTTATAATAGTTGAATGTTATTTTACACTTAACCTCAAAATTATAATCAATGACATAAGTATATGTTAGGAATTTTTTTCAAAATATGTCAACTAAACTGTCAAAGGTAACAGATAAAATTTATGTCGACCTTGGATAAGAAATACGTTAATGACGTCATAATTCCGTCTCATCCATGAGAGAGTAAGCTGGACAATGTATGACGTAACGGCAAAGGATGGATTGCCTGACGAGGGTGTTTTCTTCTCCATTTTTTACTGGTGTGAAGAATTTATATCATTATATAAAAATAATTTGTCCATCAATATAATCATCGTGGAGAATTAGTATATTCTTCAACGAGTGTAGAATTATGGATATTCACGCGGATGAGGTGAATAATGGCCATATTCTACACAACTAAACGACTATACTTTCTCCACAACTATGAATAAAAAATTCCATTGGGAATCGAACCTCGACCGCCCGCGTAAGGTTCAAGTGTCCTACCACTGACCAACGAGTTTAGAATGATGGCTATTATTCACGCGGATGAAGCCTCCAAAACGAGCGAGCACAGCGAGTGTGTTTTGGGAGCATCCAAGTGGATAATAGCCATTCTACACAGGTGAAGTATAAATTTCTTTAATACAATATTTTTCACATTTGGGATCTGCATATAGCCACTGCTCTCTTATAACGAATAAATTGTAAAAGAATATATACTCCGTTTTAACACGTACTATGTATCTATACTGGTGATTGATAGATTTATTTCATTACATTAAATACAAATGTACAATAGTGACAAGTCAAACTGACAAAGTAAAAAACAAACAACAATAGTTACCTACAATTAATAGGTACACAATACGTCTAAAATAGTTATTTCTAAAATTAAAACAAAAATTATGTGTTCTTCTTATAACATAGACCAGTGCGTAGATTCAATTGTAAAAGTTTTTTTTATCATGGCCGTTCGTTAAACTTTCCTCAAGGGGGTTCATTGATTTGTGAAAGTTCCTATTAATCATGGGCGAAGGATAAAATTTTCAAAATGGGTTAATTTATTTGTAAAAATTTCTTTCCATCATAGCCATACCTACTTTATTTGGTAAACATACACAAAAATATCTTGAAAATTATTTATTTATATTAAACTAACAACTGTTTCTAAGCAATTTGACCATATTGAAACACATTTCAAATAAATATTCTGACATTTGTGTATAAAAATCGTCAAAACATTCTACATCAATTCTCAAAATATTTATTTGAATTTTGGTTTAATATAGCGCAATTGTTTATGTAGTGCAATAATATTAATCTTTCGTCTTTTTGAACTGATTATGTATCCAAGTTTTCACTTGAGCTGGAGTTCTATTCTTTAAGCACAAATTTCCACCAATAAAATTTCCTATCTCCTTAAGTGAAGGTAATTCTTTTCTTTTCATCTGCTTTTGGAAAGTCTCTGTGACAAGTTTTATTTCCTCATCATTCCATTTCCTTCTTCTTACCGATCCGTATGGCGAGGCTATAAAGTACAACAAATTATGAAAGTATGACGGCCATTCAAGGAGATAAGTCCGAACTTAAGAAATTGCAACATTTATTTTGTATCGCTGTAAATGTTTGGCTATAGGCTTTTTTTAATTTGTGTCTTTTAATTTGACAATTGTATAGATATCACAAAATATCGTCGTTACAATGACACAAGTTAGGTACATTGGCATCAGCTGACTGATGTTAAATAGTTATTTTTGAATGGACCAAGAAAAGACCTAAGTATCTTATGGTTGGCTTAATATATTATAATATATGAAACTCATTCTGAATATGATATTTCATGATATCGAAATACCAATTGTCAAATTTATTGCCATTTTTCAATTAATATAACTAGAAAGTTTCATTTAGCCAAATATCTTGAATAGATTCCACAAAGTAAGGGCTGAAACGGTAAATTTAAAACATCCAATTTCGAATCCGATAAAAAAATATGGGGTAAAGCATGTTTTTTGAAACGAAAGGAACAATTTTAGAGAAATCTTTTCGTGAAAAAATCAGTTCATTTGAAGTAAAAAACTTGTTTACAATGATAAGCTGCAAGCTTAAGCAGGTACTCACCATATCATTATGTTAAATTATCAATTTTACTTACTAAATGTTACTGATATTAAATTGACGATTTTAAAACTATTTTGATGTTGCCATTTTTATTTGATATACCTGTATGACACAATTTTGTTATTCACTTTTGTTACTTACTTGATCTTTTCTTTTTTTCTTTCGATACCTCTGTGGAAATGGTTGGAGTATCGACTACTTCATTCGTTTCCTCATCACAAGATGCATCTGATTCTTCGATACTACCCTGTGCTAGTTGTAGAAGTTTAGAAAGTTGCAATATATCTTTATGAGCCACAGATTGACGGTAGTAAGTTTTGTGTATATCTTTCTTATGGCCCATAAAATTAGCTAGATCGGAAATATCATTTTCGTTTAAATTTAAAGTAACGCAAGTGGTAGCAATATGTTTTCTTAATTTGGTTCCCCGTAATCTTTCCGGGTGGGCAGCTCCACACTCTAATGAATACTGACGAAGAAGATTACACGCTCTAAAATATTTCGGGATTGAAGGATCATTTGACTGTATCCCAAATACATAAGGATTGTTATGCGGTACTTTAGCATCTCGACGATGTTCCAAAATTAGTTTTATACATGCTAACATATTTTTATCCAACAGCACTGGTACATTTCTATTGAGCTTGCCTCTTATCAAAAATCTAACATATTTTTTAGCTGTAGCCCGATTATTTTCAGATAGAGACTGAAATGTTATGTCTGTGTCATCAATACCATGATAAGAATTAAAATCCTCTATCAGCACTCTTTCCAATTCTCCTGCCCGTCGGCGATTAAACAGAAGTATACAAATAAGTGTAAATTGGCATAACTGATTCCAAGCGTCTAATGAAAACTTTGATGTAAGTTTACAAAAAGCTTCATTTCTTCCAGCCGTTATATAAGAATGTAAACGTTCTATGTCTTCAGTGGAGGGCAAGTCAACTACCTTTCTTCGCTGTGTCTGAAACTGCGATTCTGCCACTGTCCTATTTATTCCAATGCTTATTTCTTGAGACAACAATAACAAAAAATTTTCTGTTTGTGTTTTTTTTTCGAAATCGTTCGCCTTAATACATTCACTTATTAAAATGTTGCCAATTTGTTTTAAAAGGGTGCCCAAGCTAGATGCCACTGTAGGTGTTTTATATATGTCAGTATCTTCATTAAGACCTGCTTCTAAATTAATTGCTTTATCTGTGTTATCGATATATTTTGGATCATATACAGACCGCAGATCTGTAATCTCTGCGTTAAGAGAGCGCAATCTTGTCAACAAACGTCCTATTAGTCTGATTCTTTGGCGGATCATTTCGAAGTGCCTAACATTTTTGTATTTTTTTACCATTTTATTTGCATATATGACAACCAATTCATCATATTTTACAGCCCTTGTAATACCATCATCCTTTAACGAGGGAAAAAGTTCTTGTCGAACTCTCCTAGACGCCTTCTCATGGACCCGCGTCATAACCTTTTTACTTAAAGTGATCACATTTCCAAACTTCTGGGATGTATTTGCACAGGCTTTAAAATGTACTCTTAGAGTCTTTTTGGAAAAAAATGCCTTACACTTTGGACAAGCCCTGAAGTAATCTGCAGTTCTTGCATATATTTTATTTGGTCTACGAGTAACAATAAGTTCGCCATCATTGAAATTCCTGTCAGAATTAAATAAATAATTTCCTTTTTTTCTAAGGTTCATTATACATTCATTTCTTTCCGTACAGTTCTTCGGAAGCTGCATAAACTTTTTGACAGCTTCTTCATTTTTATGTCTATTCTGAAAGTGTCTGGCAATTTTCATTTGTTTTGTTCTACAAAATATACAAAAATTGAACTTTTTATCGCCCGATCTTCCAAGTGACGCACTAACAAACATATTTTCTTCATTGCAAGACCGGACTCCAGTTGTATTAAGGTTATCCGATATATTAAATATTGAGACATTATGCACTGCATTCTCCAGGGAATTTTGTTTCGAACACGATTGCAAGTCTAGTTCTTCATCAGAACTTTCGGTGTTCGGTTCATAATTGGGATCTTTGTTGGAGTCATCTAAATCTTCAATGTAGTCAAGACGACTGGTGGAACAGTTGGCTTCAATAAAGTCAAGACGACTGGTGGAGCAGTTGGGATCTAAAATTTTTAAACAAAAAGAATTTTCAATACTTTTTCAAGTAATAATAATTATTCAATTGCTAATTTAGTTAACCATTAGAGACACAGGTTCATTAGAAAAAATTGTTATTTATTACAATGATTCTTCTGAATTAAAAATATAGTAATTCGTTTAGAATATGCAAGGTGGAATAAAAAGCAAGTTAAATTATTTACACCAAGAATATTAAAAGATGTACTGAATTTCTTTCCACCAAGGCTGAATGGTAAGGTCAAATAACCCAATGTTATTGGTCACCCTGTATATTGTACAGAATCGAACACACGGCAATAAAACATGAACATAACGTTTAAAAATGTTTCTTTTTGTTCAGTTCATAGTAGCAACTGACAGATAGGTATTGATAGTATTACCTGATAAATGTTTATGTTGAACTTGCTCATCTAAATCGATGTTTTCTATTTTAGAATGGTTTCCATCCTCACTATTGCAGAAAGATATTGATGATCTGCTTAAATCAACATAAGCATTTCCGAAAGAAAAGTCACTCAGATTAATATT